>PNEQ01028412.1:0-20888 GCA_003012365.1 Medauroidea extradentata
GCTCCATGAACATTATTTGGTCTGAGACTTATCAAACACCACCGAATCCATGATTTATATAAGTTATTTTCTGACTATTTAAAGAAAATAAATCGTCCGCCCATTCAAACGCAGCAGTCTGTCGCGATTGTTTGTACTTTGACAGCTGATTCTACCCATGATTCAATGTGCGAATGCTCCGGGCCAAGCCGTCTATTGATAAAAAATTAGTTTTGATAAATTGTTTATCTTAGCGGAAAGGAAGTGGGCGGAGGTTAGTGCGACCGCCATAACATCAGCGCCAATATAACAAAATATTCTCGGTAACTTGGTGAACTACAGTCAAAAAACAAGGGGGTCAAATATCCAGACGAGTGTCCAGGCCTGTTCTCTACGACCGTGATATCAACTAACTTTTAACTTAAATATAGATGGCATTTAGAAATTCGAGCAATCGATAGTAATTTTTTGAAACCTTGCTTTTGTCGTAAGAGTTTTGTCATATCTTCTACATATCTGTGAGCATAGTACTTTCTGTTTGATTGGCCGAAAAGGAATCAGGTGTTTACAGTAGGCGTTGCTGTAGTTTATTGACACATTGCATGTGCGGTGCCTGCTAGGTGTGTGTGGGAAAGCGAATTTAAACCGACTTCAATTAAGGTAGGTCTATGTGTTCACTTTGTATAACCGTGTGTTCATTTATTTTTAAACCTCTGTCATTTATAAATTTACCGTATAAGTTTGTATAAACTGAATGTACTGCCCTCACATGCACAGGGCCTAATAATAATAAAGCGGTTTACTGTGCAGTACGTGGTGTATGGAATTCGTTTGTATTTAATCCTTTTTAATTCTGAAAATGTTTTCCGTACCGTTGTTTCACTTAACTTTCTTTAGGTTAAGGCCACTCAAATAGTATGTACTAAGCCTGTTTGACCGTTAATTTTTTACGTACGTAGGTGCATATTTTTGTTAATTGCTTAGATTGTTTGTAAATAATATATAAATATTTATTCCTGTCATTTTTAAACTTAGTTGTATCGCGGGTTACGGCCTTAGCGGCAGGGTGTCCACCAAGGAAAAAATATTCCGTACCAACTTCGGTAGGTAAAAAGTATCTAACGGTACTAGATTTGAAAAATAAAATAGACCACCACATTACAATTTGAAAAGTGTTGACTCTTTTGGCAGTTTTGTGACACTACCACTCTTTCACAATTAATTAATTAATTAATTTTAAGGTATTGTGACTAATCCAACTAGTGAGAAGATTAAAAAAAATTAATAAGATGTTTAAAACTCGTTTGAGCATCAAATCTTGACCTTGAGTTTGGAGAAGCAGCTTCATAGAAGCTATAGTGCCTTATACGTCACTCTTGCACTTGACATGTTTATATTTAATTATTTTATGTTTAACATGTAAGAAAATAGCTTATTTCTGCCTTTTATATAAATGGTGTACAGTAACCCTTCTGGCAATAAATGCCTTTTATGCACCTGAATTTCAAAAGTATTGAAAAATTTTAATCTCTGACACATGAACTGAACAAAGTTCTGTCATCAAGTACACAGACACCTATCTCAACACACACAGATATTCCCTACCTTTTACACAAATTACATTGAAGCAACATTTTGTTATCCTTACGTAGATCTAATTATTTCCAGATTTGAGGGAGTGTTGACAACAATACTAAAAATTTACAAAAAGTACTAGCTGGTAACACCCTGCTTGATAGTTGATTAGTAGATCTACATGAGGAGGTTTTAAATTGGTTCATTGTGGCTGTGGAGGACAATGAATTAACTTCTTAAGTTTTGTTTTGATTAAATTAATAGTTTATGTTTTGAATTTTATTGGCTATACTTGGTTTATGAACTATGTGTTGTCAGTTGCTATAGTTAAATGACAGTAAAATATCTATCTTTCTATCTACTTTGCAATGTTTTTGAAGTAATTGAAAATAAATATTTTTTACCTCTCAAAGTGCAACATTCTTTGCCAAGATGTGTATAGCTACAAGAGTTCAAATAACAGTTTACATGACACAAAATTTTAGTTGTTGTCGGGACTTTGGAGGCAAAGGCCACAGATTTGACGTGCAAGTATACTGAATTGAGACATTGCACACATTAGCCTATTACCAATTTGCTATTAGGTCTACTAATATGATCTTTAGAACAAGTTGTAATGCTACATAATTTTTTTGGGCCTTTTTGTTGTTGCAACATATTAAAATACCTACATGTGTAAAGTGTTTCATATTCCCAAGTGAAATAGCATTAGGGGTTATTTAACCTAGGACTGTATGCTGTTGCTTGAACCGATGTGAATATGTTTACATCTGTATGCTGTTGCTTGCACTGTTGTGAATATGTTTACATCTGGCCAATGTTGTTCTGTTACCAAGCATTTGTTTGTCTTTGCATGTGTAGGCTATTTAATGGAAAAAGTTTGGTTGAAAATCATAACCGCGTACATCTAATCTCATTCAGTAACGTATGTGTTTACATCACACATTAAAACTCACCTTTTAAATATACACGTACCTAGGTCTACTATGTCTTAGCACCTCCATCAATGTGTAAACTGTATTTTGTCACAAATTAACAACTTTTGAGAAACATTGGCACTCATTTTAAAATGTTTCCGATCAATGTGATGTTACGCATGAACTATTAAGCATACTGCTTCAGACCACATGTGTTTGATATGCAAGACTGGCTGGAAGTGATGTCATTCACACATGGATATTCATGCAGGTGTTCAACAGAACTTCTTTTTTGTGCATTGTACACATTGTGTAAGAAATGGAATTCAGTTTTAATCCGTAGCTATTGTGGCAATCCATAATATATTTCCAAGCAGCAAGCAAGAACATTTAATCACGTAGTTTCGTGTGATGCAAATTGTGAAAGTAGTACTAGCATATATGTACTATTGCAGAATGAGAAGTAGCTACTAAACCTGAAATTTTTGGGCAATGTTCATCTGTTCAGAATGCAAAATTTGTTGCGTAACAATGATAGCGAAGTTGGAAATAAAGTAAAAAGATGATACTGTAATAAAACTATCTAATATACAAAGCAATCCTTTTAGAATTTTGACAAAGTTTACCCTTTAAAACTGAAGTAAATCAAAACATATAGTTTCTTAAGCCTGGATAGGGTTTACTAAGTAGTTGAACTTACTACTTTGCTTTGGCTAGTCCCAACACTTATTTGTTTTGCTTGTTACCCTTGTTACCAGGGTTAGCGAGAGATATATAAACAGTCATGGTTTAGGGCGCCACTCCATGGATTACGGGCATGGAGACCCGGCTAGTCTCTTTCTCAGGGTGTGACGTCGCCCACGTGGCTCTAACCCTGAAATCACTCGCAGAAATCTACAAAGCTTTATTTCTTTGCCAAAACACTATTATGTGGGCTCTTAAAGGCGTCCCACACGCCTAGCGACCAAAGTTCAAGCAACCGACGACGTTCTACCTCTCCCCTCGACGCTACCATCTCAATCTCTCCTGCTCAGTCTCGTGATTCCCCGTTTCTCTCATCACAGTGTGGTGATTCCGCGGTTCTCTCATCACAGTGTGGTGCACTTGACGACTCGTTGCAATAATTCAACAGTAAAAGAATGGAGATTACATACTAAACAATGATAATGAATCCCTTATGCCCTAAGCACAACCTTTTTTTCTTTAAACTGTAACGTTGGTGTTGCAAGTAGCAACGTATTGTATAACGTAGCAAATGTAAACAAAACACACACGTAACTTAAAAGCAATAAAGCTTTAGTGGAAAATAACACAAGCAACTTGAGGCACAGGTTGAGATTAAATTAATTACATGACACTTTTAAAACAACTTTATCTCAGCAAGTGAAAAGGTACGTCGCACAAAGGTTGTTTCATTCGACCTTGGCGCACTACATAACTATATAGGCCTACATGACGGGACTCACGTCGGGCTCAATAATGTTAGGGGTGAAGCCCTGATGGACGTCAGGCTAATGTTCTTGTTTCATTCAACATTCAATAATTCATAAATGGGTTGTAGGGGTACAGTGGTCAGACATTGCACCACTGTCAGGAACCATGCCTGGGAAGGGGGGGGGGGTCCATGGGATCCAAAAACCCTCCCCCACTTGAAATTTTTCCTTTCTCCAATTGTATATAACTTTTTTTTTTTTTTAAGCAACAGAACAATTAATTATGTGAAGTAACCAAGATATGAAGTGAACACATTTTTTAATCACTATGGTATTGGCTGCTTTTCCATAATGTGTTTACTTCTTTCCTATTGTTTCTATGGAGCAAGAGTTATTGATACATGTGACTAATTCCAAATAATATAAAGTATATGGCTCCTTTTCTGTGTGGTCTATTTATAAAAATGTTTGTGTGACTCTGCATGCACCTGTGAGTAGCTTACAAATGCACACACAATTCAAATGTGGGCAAAGAGAATACGGGATAGCTGGCTTATTTTCGTGTGACAAGTAAAATGTGATTTTTCCTCAAATGGCCACTGGGCTTACTGAACTACTAATGCATCCTTTGAATGGCACAATTTCCAGAGTCTGAGCCTAGCTAGATGCCATCACTGTCGCTTGCCTCGCACCTCTGCCTGAGTGAGTTATTGGTACAAGGCTGTCTACTATTTAGTTTTGTAATTTTTTTTATCTGCTTGCTTCAGTCTGTTGGCGCAGCGTTGATAAGTTTGTAACATGTAACAAAAGAAGAAGTGAATATAATTCTTCTCTGGTAAGATTGATTAAGATAATTTCACGAAAATTATTAATAATTAATTAGATGTATCAGTATTTGTTTGCTAAGGTACCTTAACTCATTAGAGTACACACATGTATAAAATGTTAATGTAATTTACTATTTAAGTTTGAAGTTTTGAAATTTGTCAATTATATGCTAAATTATTAAAGAAATCTTGCGTGTTTCACTGCCACAATATAAACGTTTTTAATTCAAGAAATTGTTTGTGTGTGAATACAATTTCGACAGTGA
Source organism: Medauroidea extradentata (assembly GCA_003012365.1). NCBI lineage: Eukaryota > Metazoa > Arthropoda > Insecta > Phasmatodea > Phasmatidae > Medauroidea > Medauroidea extradentata. The sequence continues at coordinate 4,998 of PNEQ01028412.1, forward strand.
CATTATACAGTAGCAGGGATTAAAATCATCTAATTTTACTTTTCCAATGAAATGGGGATTTATAATGTGCCAATTTTTTCACCGTCAAGGTCAAGATTAGTGCCCCAGACAAGGTAAAGATCGCCTTTCTGAAAAACATATTAGGCTCGCAAGGAAGAGCCCTCGTCAAAACTTTTGATATCCCGTCAGCCCACAAGTTAGTCTGTTCGAAGGAGAATGCATACTGAGTGTTCGTCGCGCCAGAATCAAATCTGTTGTATGAAAGGTTTGTTTTTAACCAGCGTGTGCAACTGGAGGGAGAGTCTTTTGACCACTTCTTGACTGATTGTCGTCGGTTGGTGAAAACATGTGGCTAAAATCATGTGGCTACGACCGTCCCGTGTCACAGGAAGAAAACTTGCTGGTCGACCATATTGTCCAGGGCATCAGAGAATCGTCTGTTCGAGAGTCGCTGCTGAGATTAGAAAATGCCACTCTTGCTAAAGTTTCTGCACACTGCCGTCTGATAGAACAAAGTCACCAACAGGCGAAGGAGATTCAAGCCCAGAATTCCCCTCAAGATAGTGCTAGTTGTGATTTTGTGTCCACTAAAGATAAGAAGTCATCACGCCCTAGGCCCGACAGCAAGCAAAGAGAAAACCGTGAGTACAATTGCCCTAGGTGCCAAACGCAGCACAAGGCCAGACAATACCCAGCATATGGAAAAATATGTGCTAAATGTGGCATTATTAATCACTTTGCTGCCTCTTGCAGAGTTTGTAAAGTTAGGGAGGTTGTAAAAGTAAATCATTCATCTAGTGAGAGTCTTTATTGTGATGCTGTGATGGTCAACTCTGTGTATCCTAGAGGGACCAAAACAAACCATGTTAACGAGTGGCGGGAGCGTATACTGACAATAGAAGATAAAGTAGTGAACATAAAACTTGACCCGGGGTCAGAAATAAATATTTTGCCATACAGTCTGTTCAAGGAGGTTGACAAACAGTTTAAAGTTAGGCCAACATCTCTCAAAATTGAAGTCTGGAGTGGGACTATTCTTGAAGCCAAGGGAGTGGTTGATTTGTGTTCTATCAGAGGCCAAGAGTCTTATGTTGAATTTGTGATTATCGATTCAGACAGTACTCCCTTGTTAGAGTTACAGTCTTGTGTTGCTTTTAATCTTGTGAAAAGGGTTCACTCTGCTTGCGACGAGGCTAAGGATAGATTCATTAAGGAGCACAGTGAAGTGTTCACAGGTATAGGCTGTTTCCCACAAGTGTGTAGAATCACTATTCGTGACCATGGACACCCTGTTTGTAAGTCTCCAAGAAGAGTTCCTAAGGCAATTAGGCCTGCATTGAAACAAGAACTGGACAGACTAGAGCATAAAGGGATTATTTGTAAAGTTGACAAGCTCGATGCCAGCGCGTGGGTAAGCAACCTAGTGATTGTTGAAAAGTCAAGTGGGAAGTTGAAGTTATGTGTTGATCCCACTGACCTCAATAAAGTAGTTGTTAGAGACTACCATGAAATACCATCATTAAAATAAACGTCCGAAAAGCTCACAGGTAAAACATTTTATTCAGCATTTTATCATAAAGAAGGGTGATCTTAAAGAAGGGTTCCACCAAGTGCAACTAGATGAAGACTCGTCCCACAAGTGCTTCTTCTCGACTCCGTTTGGGTGCTACAGATACTTATACATGGCATTGCCAATGCCCCAGAAAATTTCCAGAAGTTCATCGAAGAGAACTTTGCTTCCATTTCTGGAGTGGTGACATTCTTCGATGATATCCTTTGCACAGGTGGAACAGATGATGAACATGATACATGCACTCAGCAAGTTATTGAATGTGCGTCCAGCCTTGGCATTAACTTCAACCTGAACAAGCTCCAATATAAGGTTTCCGAAGTGAGGTATGTGGGTCAAACATTCTCCACTGAGGGCATGTTACCTGATCCTGAGCGAATCCGAGCACTGACCAGTCTGCAGGCACCCAACAATTGCAAAGACCTGCAACATACTGTTACAAGTTCGGGCTAGGTAAGTTTGGGGATGGAGGTCTTTGATAAAAGAAAGAAAATAAAGCTAACCTAATTTATTTACAACTGTGTATACAAAAAAAACCTATGTCTATAATGATTTATCACAAAAAAAATCAAACAAAACAAATAACTAATATTTACACAAAGAAAAAAATACATCTACATAAGTTCTCTGTATATGGAAATGTTACTAGTTACTCACAATGGTGGACCCAATGAAATAATACCGAGGAATCTTTTCTGGCCTAGAAACAACTTCTTCCTACTACTTGCTGCGGTCCCACTTGCTAGACACCCTCGAACACTCGTCGGAACCCAATACTTCTCGTCACTATCACTTGGGCACGCACCAGGCACCTGCCTGCTCCGATTACAGCAGCGTGAAGGTTGTTATCGTGAAGTAATAGAATACATGCAGCACACAAGGAGGTCTTTTAGCACTGCCGCCACTGTATTGTATTACACCGCCCAGCCAGACAGTCGCGACTCGCAACACTGCCCCCTCCTTAAGCCTGTTCGTTCCGAGCAGACACAACAGACTCTGGTCCATCATAGAGAGCCAGCCTGTCAATATGCACCACCTTGGGTTTTCTTGTCCGAGAGTCCTTGCGAACAATCCGGTAGACCACATCATTTATCTTCTTGACAATCTGGTAAGGGCCTTCCTAGCATTTCTGTAGTTTCGGACAGTATACTTTCTGTCGCTGTGGGTTATACAGCCATACCAGCTGTCCTTCTTGAAATGTCTTTTCAGGTCCCCTCCGATCATACCTCATTTTCATCCGGTCGCAGTTGACTTAAATGTTGCCGAGCGAAGTCATGGACTGTGCCCAATTTACGACGCAGTTCATCAGCATACACCATCGGTGAGGCAGGCTGCTCTTCTTCTGCTGGCCTCCCAAACAGTAGATCACTTGGAAGGCTAAGCTCTCGCCCTAACAGCATCTTCGAAGGTGTTACCCTTGTGGCTTCATGGACAGCTGACAGATATGCAAGGAGAAACAGGGGCACCTTGGAGTCCCAGTCCTTTTGATTGTCGGGTACAAAAATGGACAGATACTGTTCTAAGGTACAATTTAGTTGCTCGATCATCCCATCCGACTGAGGATGCAAAGGAGTAGTCCGTGTCTTCTTCATTCCCAGAATTTTGGTCACTTCCTGGAATAACTTGGCTTCAAAATTGCGGCCCTGGTCGGAGTGAAGTTCGAGTGGCACTCCAAACCTTGAATGCTCCACTAAAGCATCGGCCACTGTGCTAGCCTCTTGGTTAGATATTGGTATGACTTCAGGCCACTTGGTGAAGTAGTCTTGCACCACCAATAGGTACAGATTTTTCCTCTCAGTCACTGGCAAGGGACCGAAAATATCTACTGCCATTCTCTCGAACAGGGCTCTAACAGTGTACTTCTGATGATCACGCCCTCTAGTTCTTGGTCCATTTCTTGCTGTACAAGCATTACATGTTCGGCACCACCTCTCGACATCATCTCTGCAGTGTAGCCAATAGTATTGCAATCTAACTTTGTTGAGAGTCTTTTATTAATTCCAAAATGTCCTCCAGCTGCTGAACTATGAAGTTCCTTCAGCACCTCTGGAACTCTTAATTTCTGGGAGTACCAGCTGTAGGCGTGTTTCTTTGCCATCTGCACTTTCCCAGTCCGGTACAGGACACCATATCTCAGAGATAGAGAATCCCATTGTGCCCAGTATGCCTTAGTTGTAGTACTTTGATCAGATAACTCGGCCAACTTGGGCGCTGGCCTTTTTCCTTCGATTCTAGTACTGGCCCAAGAGCCGGGTCCTTTCTCTGATCTTCGCCAATCTTTTCATCGCTCCAGGAAGAAGGTTCATTGCCAGTTGTGAACTCTTGGATTCTTGTTCTCCGAGCAGATGGTGTCTTCCCAGCCTTCCCTTCTTGGCGAACACAATGAAAGCACATTGGCTCACAAGGTCTCCTGGACAGTGCTTCAGCATTGTTATATAAGCGACCAGGTCTGTGCTGTATTTCAAAATCGTACTCTTGAAGGTGCTGCATCCACCTAGCTATCTGTCCTGGGTTTTTGATGTTCAGTAAACAACGTAATGATGCATTATACGTTCGTAGAATAAATAGACTTCCATTTAAGTAATGGTGAAAATGTGAAATAGACTTGACCATTCCCAGGAGCTCCCAGCGAGTTACACAGTAATTTCTTTCAGGCTTATGTAACACTTCGCTGAAATACTCTAATGGCATCTCCTTTTCAATCCTGGATCTGTGACAACACTGCACCAATCCCCACATCACTCGCATCAGTGTCTAAAATGAACTGTCCATCACTACTAGGATAACCTAGGACAGGAGGTGAAACCAAAATATCCTTTAGTTTTCTGAATGAGGATTCACAACGGGGGGTCCAGAAAAAATTTCTTTTAGTCTCAGACAACTCATGTAATGGCTTTGCTGTTGTGGCGAATCCATGCACAAAACACCGATAGTAAGGACACAGCCCAAGGAAACTTCTTACTTGAGTCTGGTCAGTTGGATGTGGCCAATCTCTAATTGCTTTCGTCTTCTCTGGATCTGTTTATCCCTTCAGCTGACACTACGTGTCCCAAAAATTTCACTTTCCTTTGGAACAAATTACACTTTTTGGGACTAGCTTCAAATTAGCTGCTGTTATCCTGAAGCAATGAATCAAGGTGTGTCAGTTGTTCATCAAATGTCTTCCCTGTAACCATAAGTCGTTCAAATGTTGCTGGAGCATTGCACAGTCCAAAAGGCATGACCTTGAATTGCCAATTTCCTTTCCCTTGTACAGAAAAGGCAGTCTTCTCTCTATCCTTCGGGGCCACTTCACATTGCCAGTAACTGCTTTTCATGTCCAAGTTAGAGAACCATTGAGATCCAGCCAGGCTATGCAGACTGTCATCTATCCGAGGAAGTGGGTATGAGTCTTTCCTGGTCACATCATTCAGCCGCCGGTAATCTACACAAAATCTTGTTGAGCCATCTTTCTTCTTAACCAACACAACTGGAGATGACCAGGGGCTGTTCGATGGTTCTTTCACATCCAGATCCTTCATTTCCTTCAGAATGTCATCAGCTACCTCATGTGAAGCAAGAGGTAGACGTCTAGGGGTTTGCTTGATAGGTCTGGCGTCTTCTGTATTAATATGGTGACATGCAACAGCATTCTCTTATCTCGAGTCCAGGTTTTCCTTTGTCATCTTCAGGAGTTCTGCAAGTGATTATTGCAGAGTATGCTTCACAAGGTCCTCCCTTAAGACCTTAGACTCAGTGGTGTTTATCTAGGAAACCTGCTTACACAAGCCAATCGTTGCCTCCTCCTCAAGACGAATTGCCTTGTCAGTCAAGTTCATCATTCTATCAGGGATATTATTTGATCTTGATGAAACCAAAGTCCTGGCTATAAGTACTCCATCAGGGAGGTTACTCCCTCTTCTCATAGGCTCGATTAATTCTAGGTGCCTTACAAACTGTCCTACACAGCACCCTGGTATCACAATTTTGCTAGAAGCGGGCAACACAGTGGCCTGACAACAAACTACAGGGCAGCTGACTGGTGATATTAATTCTGGTCGTGGTATCAGTACCAACTCGGTTTCACCTACCTTCAAGACCCCCAGTCGAGTGTCAATGCAGCATCCTAGTTTCCGCAGAACATCTAGTCCCAGTAAACATGCATCCGCTATATCCGCTATGTAGACTTCATTTTATAACTCTAGTTCACCCAATTTTAGTTGCACACACTTCTTCCCTTTCACTGGTGTTGTCTCATCAGTTATAGTGGACACTCCAGTACTTTTATCATGTGATTGCTGGGGGAAAGGCCTAATGATGTCTGGCCTGACGACAGTAATGGTCGCCCCTGTATCTAAAACTATCTGACAGAGTACATCATCCAGGTTGCCCTCTACCAGCAATGCATCAACTTCCTGTTTCATCGAACGTACTCGATGGAATTGTGGGGCTTTACCTCCAGCAATCACCGACCTTCGCCCCTCAAGACCGGTGTTTTACATGTTTTCCCGAATTTTGAACTAATTGGTTGGTCTCACCTGGTTCTGGGTCTTGGTTTCTTCGCTGATACTGCCGACACTGGGCTCTCAGGTGTCCAGGTCGTCCACACTCCCAGCACTCGGGCCGCTTTCGTGGTCGAGGGCGGTGATCCGAAGCACCAACTCTGCTGGAGATGATGCTAATTGTTGTCTTAATTTCCTTCAGGGTATTCTCGATACTGTTCTCCTCTTCTTCGCTTGTTACTTTTGCTGCTCGCACCATACGCCGATTCGCTGGCACCTGCCTTGCTGACTCGACTTACAGTGCACTGGCTAGAGCATCTTGCATGGTACGAGGTGCTGCCAGGCGTACTGCTTGTCGCACGTCCAAGTCTGCAATTGCATCAACAAATAACCCAATTGCAACCACATCTCGCGCCTCCTCTGGATATCCCTCAAGTGACAGATGGGCTAGTCTCACAATGTCTTGCCAAAGTTCCTGAAGTGACTCCCCAGGTCGCTGGCTATGGCTTCGAAGTTGGGCATTGTGGGCATGTCGTAAATAGCGGTCCCCGAAGCGCAGCTCCAGGGCAGAGACTAACGTAGAATACTCCAGGCGATGTCGTTCAGGCAAAGGTTGGAGTATACTGAGTGCAGGGCCCCTCGACACTGCTGCCAGGTAGTAGGCATGTTGCTATTCTGTCCAACCATTTGGGGTTGCAACAATCTCATATTGGTGCTGATATTCGCACCATGGGGTTTGGTCATCATAAGGGGCAGACTTTATTGTAACCCCCTTTCCAATCCCAGGCATGACAACCTCAGCTGTATTCATGTACTGTGATATTCCTACCGCCGATCCTGACATCGCAGAGCACCACCCATCGTTACTCTGATGTCTCGGCTCTGGCTTCGTCGAGCTGCTATCCCGACACACCGATGGCTGACCACTTGCCTGTCGCTGTAGAAATTTCTCCCATTCCATCCTTAAGACACACACCTTATTCTGCAAGTCTTCTTTCACACTTCCGATTTTCTTTTCGACATCTTCATTAACACTGTCAATACTATGGTCCACCACTTCACTGACATTGTTAATTTTTAGGTCCACCATTTGAGAAACACTTTCAATTTTCTTGTACACGTACTCTATTTTAGTATGCACTAGCTCACTAATTCCCTCTATCTTTTTGTCTACATTCTCGTTAACACTGTCTATTTTCCTATCGACATTCTCATTAACACTGTCTATTTTCCTATCGACATTCTCATTAACACTGTCTATTTTCCTATCGACATTCTCATTAACACTGTCTATTTTCCTATCGACATTCTCATTAACACTGTCTATTTTCCTATCGACATTCTCATTAACACTGTCTATTTTCTTGTCTACATTTTCGTTTACACTGTCTTATTTTCTTGTCTGCATTTTCGTTAACACTGTCTATTTTCTTGTCTACATTCTCATTAACACTGTCAATTTTGGTATTTACACCACTAATTTGGCTACTTAGTCCCTCTATTAGTGCTCGCAAACCCTCTAACTCACTAGCCATTTTTCTTGTAAACATAAGCATATAACCTAAAATTTCCTACCTAATAAAAATTAACAAGTTTGATTATATATCTTACCATATGCACTTAATTTTAACATCATTTAAAATGTTTAATTAAATTTTAAATAATTGCCTCCATCCCACTTCTGCCACCAATGTTACAAGTTGGGGCTAGATACGTTTGTGGATGGAGGTCTTTGATAAAAGAAAGAAAATAAAGCTAACCTAGTTTATTTACAACCGTCTATACAAAAAAAAACCTATGTCTATAATGATTTATCACAAAAAAAAATCAAACAAAACAAATAACTAATATTTACACAAAGAAAAAAAATTCATCTACATAAGTTCTCTGTATGTGGAAATGTTACTAGTTACTCACAAAATGGTGGACCCAATGAAATAATACCGAGGAATCTTTTCTGGCCTAGAATCAACTTCTTCCTACTACTTGCTGCGGTCCCACTTGCTAGACACCCTCGAACACTCGTCGGAACCCAATACTTCTCGTCACTATCACTTGGGCTCGCACCAGGCACCTGCCAGCCAAAACTCTCTCGCTCCTGCTGCAGCTCCCCCTTATATACCCACACCTACATCTCGAATTCTCTTGGCAAGTCTCTATTCTCCAACCTCCTGGAAAGGCGTCGCTTCAAAGTCAAGCACCACCCTTAGAGATAAAGAAGGAAGAGGAACATTCTAGATCACGATATTTCACTCGGTTACCCCATATCGGGTGCAGGTGGTCGCCACCGCACATGGGCGACACAATGTACACCGAACCTATGTTATTGCCGATGCTATATCGGTTTACACTGCTCTCCGACTACAGCGGCATGAAGGTTATATCGTGGAATAATAGAATCCAAGCAGCACACAAGGAGGTTTTTTAGCACTGCCGCCACTGTATTGTATTACATCGCCCAGTCAGACAGTCGCGACTCGCAAGAATACTTTGGGTATGTTTAATTTGGTCGTTGTTATATCCCTGGTATGTCTAGTGTGTGTTCCCCATTGTATGAACTTCTTAAATCTGAGGTGGAATGGTTATGGCAACCATGTCATGGCGAGGCTTTCTGTAAACTTAAATCGCTTATCACTTGTTCACCAGTTCTTGCAGCTTTTGACCCCAAAGCCAAGCTTGTTACACAGTATGATGCATCACAGACTGGGCTGGGTGCTACTTTGTTTCAGGAGGGCCTAAAGGGTCTCCAGCCGGTGCACATTGCCTCCAGGACACTCACAGAGGCAGAGAAGAGTTATTCTCAGATTGAGAAAGAGCTGTTAGCTGTTTCCTTTGACTCAGCTAAATTCCACTACTATGTTTATGGAAAGAAGGTACTAGTGCAATCTGACCACAAGCCACTTTTCAGTGTCATGGTCAAACCTGTTCATCATATAGGTTCAGCATGCCTTCAGAGGCTATGTCTCAAACTGTTGAAGTATGATATAATCGTCACTTACCTTCCTGGAAAACTGACATATTTCGCAGACCACCTGTCCCGGTCATATCTTCCAGACAAGGTGGCAGATGATTCTGCAATGGTTGAGGTTGTACATTCTTTCAGTAAGCACTTACATATGTCTAAAAAAAACGCTTGTTGCAGTGTCAGTTGGAAACGACTAATGATGCTGTACTTAGTCAAGTTTCCCAATTTTGTCGGTCAGTTTGGCTTCCGTACAGTAGAGTTCCTCTGGTGTGCAAACCAAATTACAAAATGAGAAATGACTTGTGTGTTGAAAGTGGTTTAGTTTTTCTTGGTGATAAGATTGTTGTTCCTGGAGCTTTAAGACAGTATGTTTTTCAGCTGCTTCATGAAGGTCACTGCGAAGAATCCAAGACTAAGTCCAAAGGTCGCCAATTGTTTTATTGGCCTTCTATGACAGTGGACATTGTGCAGTTCATGCAAAAGTGCTCTGGTTGTGATAAGTTTCGTCCTGCCATTTACAAACAGCCCCTCTGTCCACATCGCATTCCCCAGCTGCCATACGAAACTGTAGGTGCAGATAGTTTGGACTTTTCTGGGAAAGCTTATCTAGTTCTTCTGGACGAATACTCCAAATGGATAGATGTGTGTGAACTTCCAAAGAATACTTCTTCTGCAGTAATCAACGCCATGTAACATGTATTCAGTACCCATGGTTTCCCACGAGTGCTAATGGCCGACAATATGTCATTTAACTTCCATGAATGTCACCAGTATTATGCGCAGAGTGAAATTGAGCTCCGGACCAGTAGCCCTCATTATGCCCGCAGTAATGGATTAGCGGAAATCGCTGTCAAAATTAGCAAAATGCTGCTACGCAAAAGTCAGGGGACTGATTTCAGAAACTTCGGTAGTATAGAAATAACCCTCTTCCTGGCTTGGATTGGTCTCCCTACAAATTACTGTTTAATAGGAGACGTAGGGTATAAGTTACCTGTATCATACAACACCCTCAGACCTACGGTTATCGCGCCAGAACATGTTGTTAGAGCATTAATATCCAAGGAGCAGCAAATGAAAGATGCGTTCAACACAGCTGCCAGGCAACAAGAGATAACATTTACATAGGGGGAAAAGGTGGTTGTCAAAACACACAAAAATTACAAGTGGGAGCTGGGAGTTATTGTGGATAAGCAAGCACCCATCACCTCGCTCTTCTTGGGTACGAGTATCCGATCATAAGATAGTGCGTCGCAGTGTGATCCACTTAAGAAGGTCCAAGACCTTGCAGGTGCCCCATCAGTCAGCTCCGATCCTGCCCGAAGCTAACAATACTGAGGTTGGCGCAGGTGGTGAACGACTGAAGCAGGCTCAATGCACTTCATCATCAGAGCCTGACTTCCGGGAATTTGAGTCCCAAATTGCTCCTGATGCATTGACCGGTGGGTTTACTGTGTACGGTGAGGACTTTCTTCAGGAAACAACAGACAGAGAATGCCAAACCTCGGCTACCAGAAATGGAAGGATGGTGAAACCTGTGAAGCGTCTAAATCTCTGAGTCTGTAGCAGTGTTGGCTAGTAGATTTGACTTTGACTTGTAATATGCTGTCAGTTTGTTAATTGTGTTGTGCTGTCTATGTTCCGCTGCTGTTTAATTTTAACAGACGTTGCAGAAGTTTATAATTTTGTTTTAATAAGTGTATTATGTAACTTACAAGTGGCTGTATGTCTTGCTCTATAAAGGGGAAGGTGTTGGACACCTGTCTTTGGTAGTTGTAGTTGGCAACACCGAGTTTAGGAAAACACCCGGCAGTTTCCGGGCACTGTAGTTGTTGGTGTAAGATGTATCATGGTGAACCTGAATAAAGTATACACTGTATCTACAATCTGTTTGAGCATGTTCGACCATCACACTCTGCTACTCAGTTAAAACAGTAATTCCAGCTTTCATTTCAACAAATTACTTCCAGTTTTGGGACCAAGTCTGCCTGCTGAGTCTAAACAAAATCTGCATAACATCACACAAGAAGCAAACTATCATCATTCTTACAGTTCATCTTGTATACCTCTTGAAAACATCAAAGATAACAAAATTGTCAGTACTGCAGCTATACACGTAAGTTTATCTAAAGTTGATATAGGATTAATTTCTGAAAATATCTTTTAATCCTCTGTCCCTGTCAAAAGTGCAGAGGAAAACGCACACCATAGTTTGAAAAAAAAAATCTGTTTGTGCCAGAAGTATCATTCATGTTTCATGCATCTCAGGTTCAGAAACAAAAACTTCAGAAATTTCAGCTTAGTTGGCTTTGAAGGTGGGAAGGTGGGAATGGCTTGCTTTAAAGTAAAGGATGGAGCCTAAGGTGTTATTTTTGCATTGGTGTGTGCAGTGTGTTTCATTTGTAAACCAGCCATTTAAAAACTGGAAGGATTTATTGGAAAAGTTTCAGGAACACTGATATAGAAGTTACTGTAGATCAGCAGTTGTTTCAGCTGACAGCTTTTTAAATGTGACTGCAGTGAGAATACAAGATGAAGCTACTATTTTGGATAGCAAGAGAATTGGAGGAGCGAGAAGAGAATGAGCTGTTATACTACCTATTATCTAAACAATAATAATATGTGGAGAAAATGAGCTACTCCTTGGTGGAGCTGATGATAGAAGTGCGTGACAAAAAAATATGGAAATTTAGAGCCCTCGTAACGTATCGAGCTCATGTTGGTGAAAAATTAAAAAGTCCCTTACCAGTACTTCGTGCTTCCAGAAATGAAGCCTACCTCAGTCTAGAAATTCAAAATGAATTAATTTGTGTTTGTGGACGGTTAATTCAAGAGATTAATAGAGATGAAACCAGTGGCGTACGAAGGGATAAGAGAGGGGGGGGGAGGAGGCGGTTCGCCCTGGGTACCACTCCATAGGAGGTGCCACTTTGTCATTTACTTTGAAAGAAATAAAATACGAATATATACTTACAACAGAAAAAAAAATAATTAGTTCACACGATACCATATTTTCCTTTGTAGGCCCCTAGTTGTTAAAAACTCATTCCAAAATTATTTGCTCTTACGGAGTATTTTATTATTTAATAGGTACCATTACATTTGATTGCAGCACAACCCAGCATACTAGAAGAGATAAGAGATAGCTAACATTTATTGACCAGTCAGTTGTAATAAAAGTTTTTGAAGTGTTTTGTAGTGTACTATGTGGTGGTGTTACTGTCGGAGTTGGTTGAACAGTGTGACTCGACTCTCAACCTTGAAGTTAAAGGAACCGTCCGAGTGCCCTTCTCCTGAACTTCGTGGCTTGCTTCTTCTTATTGCCAGATGTTGAGAGTAAAACTCAACAGTTGCAAAATGCAGTTTGCAGTAATCTAGGATTCGGTTCAGTCGATAAATCAACTACATATGTCTGCTACTTCAGTTGCCTGTAACTGTTGAATTTACAAGTTCTCTCTTTCCTTTGTTTCCTAGTATCGGACAGAGGTAAATATTTTGCATCCTTTTCAGTGTAAAATCAGTTAATATATGTGTGTAATATCGCACTATTAAAACCCACTGGCTATTCTCTATATCTAAGTTACAGCTCTCATTTGACGAACTATCCATTATGTACAATGCATGAAATGTATGCATGTAGCAACTTTGGTCAAGTGAATGTTTTGGTCAAGTGAATGTTCCGTGTTATGAACTGTACTGCATTTCCCTAAACATTTTAGGAAGGAAATTTTTCTTTCCAAAGTTAAAGTGATGAAAAATACAAGAAAAATGAAATGAAGAGAGATTGAGGAAACTTTTTCAGATCTAAACGGCTACTCTTTCAAAGCCAGTAAAAGAATATATAAAAAAAACCTTTAGTTAGTTTTAAGAATGGCTCATCCCTTTACTGTATATCAGAACAGCAAGACAATGCATGAATCCCAATGAACGTGGTTAAGGTGCCTGTATACCTAATGAGGGAGCTGTACAGCGTAATATTTTTTTAACCAAGCTGTCTCACGTGTTAACAGTATGACAACGAAATTTACACCTCAGACTAGTCTGTATTACAACTTTCGAGAAACAATTGATTAGCAAACACATTTGGATATTTTTAACGTAGCAAAAAGCATTTTAAAACTGCAGCACTTAACATTTATTAGTGCAGTATTTACATTACTCTACCAAGTCGTTTCTTTGAAAACGTTTTGAAGTTAGTTGAAAATATAACTATAGCTAGTGTGTTTGAATTTGTTTTGTTCCGGAAATAAATATATTTACACTAATCACCCTTAACAACGTATTTTCAGAACAAAGCTGCGCAACACATTTTCAGAGCAAAGCTCTGGTAATAGGGTAATTAAATTGGCAAGTTAAGAAATACGTAAATAGAATGGGTCATATTTTCACACATGTAAAAAAATACTTACTAGCGAATTTAATTTTGAAATCGTTACCAACTTTAATGAGAAAATCATGCACGTTTTTACAATTTTTTTGGTGCCATACTAAGCGTGTCAAGTAAATGGTGTTGCATTTTACTAGCCGGTCAGTCCTCTGTCATAATTCTGTGGTATTTGGGTAGGGTGGTAAAAAAAACGTTAAAACTGAGTGAAGTATATGAGCACATTGTACATGCTATTTTCTATGTATGAGTTAAGAGGATATAATTGAGTGCTGGAGCAATAGGGTTAGGTAACTAGAGGTATTTACAAAGACACAAGATGTACATGTTCAGTTATCAAGCGGCGCACGCGTTTACGTTGTGTGAGTCGCAGCAATATCGATAAGTCGTAGCAATATCGATAAGTCGTTATGCTACGTGTGAGTAATTATAGTCTGTGTCATGTAAGTGTTCCGTATTTTGACAGATCACTTCTTTTGTACGCAGGTTTGCGGAGACAGTACTTTTCCAGGAAGGCAGGTAGGTTTCAAGCTCCAAACAATGGAATTGTCAGACATATTTCTCATAAGAGAAATGTCAAAATACGGACAAGTTACATGAAACAGAGTATAGCAGGGACGATCAGCGATATTATATGCGCAACGAGTGCAGCAGCAAGCGCTATATGTGTGCTGTGTTTTCACATTAAGAAGACGAAAGTGGTAAATTGATGTTCGAGAATACGTAAATATTATTAGTGAATATTGAATAAAATGTTAATGATTATTTTCATGTGAATTAAGAAATGTGGAGGTATTTTGTGATGGTCTTTCAGCCAGACCTTGAGGACACTTGCCTCCCTGCTACCATTTAACCCTATTTGCTACAACACAAAAAGAGAAATCTTTGAAAATATACTAGGGCCACTAACCAATTCGAACAAAAATATCACAGGCTATTTTGGAAAATATCCTGGTACAATCTGACAATCCACACATGATTCCCGCCTGAAGCAGTGTCACAGTTGTTGAGTGAGTGAGAGAAGGCCGGGGTGAAGGTTAGCCCGGCTGTTCGATCCGTGTGACAGACTGTCCAATCCGTGGAATGGATGAGGTTAGGTGAGTGTGGAGCAGCGACGGAATGAGAGAGGCCGGAGAAACGGGAGTTCACTGACAAATCCCGGCGGCCAACAGCAACGACCGCCACATTTCCCATGTGCGAAAAATCAAGGCTGAACCCACTGGGGGTTGAGCCTGAATCGCCTAGGTGGGAAGGCGAGAGGTCTGACCTCTTTGCCACTGTGGAACCCTTCCAGGCTCACTGTAATAATAATTAGTCCAAAATATAATTCTCTGTTAATGTGTGTAGCATAGATTTCTCTGATGTAAAACTCGCATGACATACTTCAGTTGTGTAGCAGTGCATTGTATATATATTTCTTACAAAAAAAATCACTAGTTACTGAATCGTATACATGAGGAAAACAAACGTAATAGTACGTTACTTTGACAAAAATATGCAATTTGCTGTCGACATGCAGGTGTAATCAATCTTGAACTGCTAAAATTTTGAAAATATTGGTACAATACCATTATTTTACACGAGGGTGGAGAAGATGAAAAAAAAAAAATAGGGGTGTCGCAGCGAAGCCTGCCCTAGGTACTAAAAACCGTTGGTACGCCAATGGATGAAACACTTGATGCATCTGGTCAGGAGCAGTTCTCACTATGTTTGAGATATGTAACAAATTACGACATTCCTACTCTTAGAGAAGATTTTGTAACTTTTTTCCTCTGACAGATGTAGCTGCAAAAGACATAGCTGGACAATTTTTGGAGACTTGTACTGACTTAGGTGTTGCCATAGAAAAATTAATTAGTCAAGGATATGATGGAGCTTCCGTAATGAGTTAGCTGTAAAGCTGGTATTCAGACAAGAATTCAACATCTTTATCGAAAAGCAGTGTATGTTCATTGTTCAAGTTGTCGCATGCCTGCAGTTGTTCGCCAGATGTCGCACTCGCCAAGCATATGAGAAACATACAAGATGAACCCTTGGAAAATGGGTCGATTCCTTACATGGCCCTAGAACAGCAAACTAAGTCTGCTTCTTCTCGTTACATCGCAGCCTTATTCACATTTTGTAATTTTTCTTGCGACAATCTAGGTTGTAAAACTCAAATTTTCTGTTTCGATACGGTTAATTTAGCAGTGTGAAAATGTTTGACTACCATTTTAACCAAAAACCATGCAGAGATACAAAAAAAAATTACTTGTATTCTGGACATTCTAGAAAACAAGTTCAAACAAGGTTTTACAAATTCTTCATGGCACATGAAATAACTTGCTTTGGGCACTCAGGAACTCGCAGATTAACTAATAGACTGAAAAACCTCTTGAAGAAAAACAGAAGAAATTATTAAATTTAGCACCGATGATGTCCACAAGAAGATTACAATGTTCCCACATCTCAATAAACAAAAGAAGAATACTGGGTCCCGAGTACTAGGGAACAA
>PNEQ01028412.1:20988-45344 GCA_003012365.1 Medauroidea extradentata
TCCACACTGGCGCGCCAAATCGCTTTGTGTTCGTAGCAAAAACCGACAGTCGGTGGTTCGCGGCGCGCCTGTTCGTGGCGTGCGCGGAGT
This sequence comes from Medauroidea extradentata, assembly GCA_003012365.1. Lineage (NCBI taxonomy): Eukaryota > Metazoa > Arthropoda > Insecta > Phasmatodea > Phasmatidae > Medauroidea > Medauroidea extradentata. Next base: position 21,079 of record PNEQ01028412.1, read on the forward strand.
GCGCTCGGCGCGTGTTCGAAGCTCCGTACACACTTGCGCGCGCCTCGCGAATACTGTTCGGCGCGTGTTGCATTGCAGCCGCGGCGCGCTCGTGTGTACGCGGCTTTACAAATCGAAGCGTGTCACTGCTAGCATCCCTCTAGCCTGACCTTCTAGTGTCACAATCCTATTGGCTACCCAATACACACACCACCCTCTAGAGACTAAATGAAATCCATGCCTCTTCGTGATTGGGCGTCCAGCAAACCTAATTGCGCAATATACTCGCAAACGAGAAAAACTCGGCTCGTTGCTACCTAGCTAACTGGCCATAACTGGATAAAGCTAAACCCTCGCGCATACTTGCCTATAAAAATGCCTGCTTTTGCCTCGAATTCCCAAAGCAACTGAACACACACCCATGTGCATAAAAACCTAAAATAGCTAGTTAAATTGGTTCCTGGAGTTGAATAATTAGTACGAATGTAGTTAAATTTAACACACGTGGGTAGGCTATATCTGAAAATTAAAAATATAGTAAAAATAGAAATACACAAAAAATAAATACATTTATCTCTTATCCCCACAGAACATGAAGAACCTACGGTGTTACAAAGTCATCGTCCAAATTGAGTTCTCGCCAATTCCCTTGGTTTGCCAATAATGTCAAACTATCTTGGAGTTTTAAAAGAAGTAACTCAGCTATTTGGGCACAATGCTCAAGCAAGAAATCTTTTAAAGGAAAATATTGTCAAAATTCTGCCCGAATAAAAAAAGATCAAGATTGCTAGGGGTTTGTGAATTAAAGTTTATTGAGAGCCAGACATCTATAATCACATCTGTTGAATTTCTTTCTGCAATTGTTCCAACTCTTGAGGAACTCTCCGAACTAAAAAAAATTATTTTAAAATTCTACTTCAACACTTCTTGCTTGCTGCTATGGAAAAAGGAAGCTTCAAAGTGTCAGTGCTTCACATTACCACTTTCAGCATACCTCCAAAATCCTCAGCATGAACTAGATTCTCCGATTAAGTTCAGTGATGACATTCTACAAACTTTGAAAGAACTTCTTACTGATGATAATGTTGAAAGTGAATTTCATAAGATATTCTAGAAATCTGAAGCTGCTGTTGGAACTGTTTTCGAAAGTGAGACTCATATTCCTCGGCAAACAAGTAAACAAACGAGACGGGACAACTATCCACATGATTGACCTGAGGAATACTATATTTATATCTGCTGTAGATAAATTCGTTGTTAATCCACATCAGAGATTCAGCCAAAATAGAGAGTTTTTGTCTGCGATTGAAATGATTCTTCCAAAGAATTGTAATCCAAGCAATGTAGAGTTGCTAAAAAGCATTGAAGTCGACTATGAACACAGAATTTCCCACACAGCACTTGAAGCAGAGTATTGTGGAAGACGGTTGACAGAGGTCTCTTACCATCTCATATTATGTTCGTTTGAGATGCTTGCGACAAGAGGTTTGTTCGGGCGCCCCGAGATTTCTACCACTTCGGCGATTTTCCTGCTCTTTTCTTGCGATTTTTCAATTTGAGTGTTCGTCTGGCCGGAAGTGTTTTTTTTTTGGTAGGCTTTTTGGGCATCGAGTGCACTGCGATTTATCGCAGAAGGAACAAGCTCTTTCTGCCCTTGCTGTTGACGAAGAGCAGAAAGTGCAGTGAGATCAAGGGCAGTAAAAGGGCGCGAAATTTGAATTTTTGTGTTTGAAGATTATAGTTTGGTTGAACAGTATTTTTTAAAAATGTTTGGTTATCCTACGAGAAATGTGGGAAACATAGTAGTAAATGATGATAATAATATTGTATGTATTTATTGCAGACTGTCAGAAATAAAAATCCAGTATGATTTCGGTAATTTAGCTCTTTTTCGTAAAAGCTGTATTAACCCCAAGTAGTACTAGACTGTGATGATCTAAAACCTCGGGAATATAAAAGTTTAGTTAATCGGTCGGCCGGTAAGTCTTTGAAACATCAAATCACTGTTACATACTGATGCACATTTTTCTCAATGCTATTAAACAGAGTGTTATTTTTAAGTAGGTACTGTAGCAACTTAATCCTGAATGTCTTAGAGGAAATTGAAGTGTTGCATGATCAGTGATACTCTTCAACGACACGTTTTTCAAGACTACATTCAAACACTTAACTCCGTAATAGATAGGAAGTGAATGTTTTTGTAATGCGTCATGATATACAAGGCCTAACATACACATACACCCAAATAAATAAATTTAAATGTAGTAGGTAGCGACTTGATTCTGAAGAAAATAAATTTTTTATTAATTTATTTACTTATTTAATCATCAGTCGATTAATATTCGTTGAAAACATTTCGCAGAAGAAATTCTTCAGCGTCTAAAAAATAAAAATGCCATACTTTTTCTTCTCAAAATAACGATCAGCTGATTGACAAACAACGCACTTCGTATATTTTGGCGTTTGACTAGAGCAAGAAAATGGCAGTGCCATTTCTGCTCTTTCCTGCCATTTTCCTGCTCCTTACAATTCTCAGCCTGCTCTCGATGGCAGAAAACTCAGGTCGCCCGAACAAACCTAAGAACTTCAACCCAAATATTCAATATTCTGTGTGCTGTAGCAACTTTGCCAGTATTAACTTGTGAAGCTGAAAGATCCTTCTCTGCACTAAAGAGAATAAAGACTTAATTAAGGAACAGAATGACAAGTGAACCAAATTTGTTGGCTTAGCACTTATGTTGGTGCATTAGGGATGTTCGAAGCTCACATTTCTTACTTCGAAGTCGAATAATTTAATTAGTACATTTTTGAAGTTCAAAGTTATATTTTTAAACATATGTTTTGTATAGTTATATGCACAGGACTGCCATATTCTAATTTTAGATTTCCCTTGAAGCCATAAAACAAGATGGCGCTTACGTAAAATATTTTCTGTGATACAATAAACTATTTCGTTAAATAAGTTTTGGTAACATCTCATGTTCGTGAAGAATTTATTAAATTATGTTGGTATAGGCCTACATCATCATTATCGTAACATAAAACTTGCCGGATGTTGGCAACCAATGATAACAAGTACAATTAAATATGTACACGATAACAAGCAGATATGGCAGCTGCAGTGCTGAACAACCTCAGAACGTACCTTGCAGTTCGTGTTCTTTTCTGTTTTTTTTATTGAGATTTTATTGCGTGCCACTTGTATATTTGCAAACAAAAGTATTTGCTGCTAAAGTAAAGTCTGTAAGTTGTGTCAGTTAACTGTCAACACAGTGCCAGTGTTTGTGAAATGCTTTTTGTGTTGTTATGGAACATGGTTGACGGTTTTAAAAAAAACTTTGAAGACACTGCTGTCATAAAATTAGAGACAAAGTTTGCTAACTTCGATTTGGCTTCGAATTTTTTGAAACTTTATCACACCTGTGGTACATTACCTAGTACCTTTTAAAGCAGATGTGTTAACTGTGTTGGCAGAAGGAAAAGTAGGCTGTTGTTAATTTTTCGCTTGTTTTTCAGTATTGACATTTGTCACATGTAATGTTAAGATTATATTACATTAAATTTTGCGATCAGCACGTTAATATGTTATAATCAAAAGAAATGACCATGTGTAACAGATACATTGATTTGCAAGAATTTTTTTTTAGAAAGTGTTCTATTGTTGCTATATTGAATGATGTAGTTTTTGTCTATGCACTTCTAGCATAATTAGAAAATTTTACATGAACGTATTACAGTAATGCTGTTGAATAACATGAATTGTCTGACTTTCATTGACAATGGACCATTTAAAGATTGTTTAATTTTACGTATGTTAATTATTTTCATAATGTTATATACCATTTATTAAATATTGGGTTTGAAAAATAAATGCATATTCAAAGTAACTGTGTTAACGTTAATACTTGTGTGTGTGTGTGTGTGTGTGTGCTTGTGCATGTGCATGTGCATGTGCAGGCGCGGCTCGTGGATTTTGACATAGTGGGGCTGCATATGAGGAGGAACATTTATCCCCAAATAAAAGGAGGGTGGTCCGGGGGTCCCTTCTCCGGAAAAATTTAGATTTCAATATGCAAAATGGTGCTATTTTAGCAGTTCTCATGTCTTAAACACTGAATATACTTTTGATAGATTTATTAATATATTTTTAAAGAAACATTCTGTTACGGGGCTCCCCTAGTCCCTAGTAGAGGAAATCAAACATCATTTCAAGCAATTACTGCTATTCCATTTCCTCATACAGTTTAAAACATTTCAAGGTATTAATTTTTTTAGACCAAAATTCACAAAATCCACAAACATAATTTTAACAAATTTAACATGCCTTTGGATTACTATAATTTTTTAGAACAAAATTCACAAAATCCACATACATAATTTTAACAAATATAACATCCCTTTAGATTGCTTTGTTGAGCACTTAAAATAGCGAGTACGTGGAGAAACAAAAGGGTAGCTGCGTGGAAAGTTATGCCAAGTCGAAATCACATCGGAGAGTGCTGTCCAGACGTCGGATTGATACCATAGCTCAGTTGTTTTTAAGGTTCACAAATCACAAAATTTCACATTTAACAAAACTGCACCGTTAATTTAATGCACTATAGTTCGTATTTTATTTTTACGCTTTTAACGTTTCTTCATGTCGTTGTATCCGAAAATGAAAATATTAAATAAAAAACATGTTAACACTAAATTGTCAACTAATGTGTGGATACCCGTTACGTGGAAGTGAAGTTCATTCATCACTCTTTTCTTAGAACAAATTTCGCAATAATGTTCAAAGGGGTTCTTCAATAAAAGTAAATGTTAACTTTCACAAGTAATAAACCGGGCAAAGCGGCGGGCGGACTGCTAGTACAAAAAGTGTTTCGAAGTCGTCATAGAAGAGTCTGTATTGTAGTGAGTCAAAGAACGCCCGAAATTTTTTTCCTATTTTTTATTTCTAGAATAACAAAGGCAAACACCTTTTCAGTACAGCAGACATTTTTTTATAGCTACCAATGGGACACCAATGATGTGTTTAATTTTTAATTATTATTATTTACTTTCAGTCTTATGTTCGCTGCATTATGCTTGCGTATCATACAAATTAACATTTTTCCAAGTGCTCAGTTTACTTAAATTACATCAAGTGTGCCTCCTGACTGGAGCAGTTTTGCGTTTTGGAGGCTCAGAAGTAACTAAGTAACAGTAAGAGCGACCTTGAAGCTCACTTCAAATACCTCTGCGCCACGGGACACAAGCGATAACCTTGACAATATAATTTCAGTGATTAAAAGTTATTGCAAAGTTCAGTGCGGTGTTATATTTGAGTATGGAATGTATCCGGTTATTTTGAGGCATGCAAGTCAGAAAAATAAATTTTTAGCTTTGATGGTCTCGGAGCACTGGTACTAATGTTAGTGATGTCAAGTAACATTTCATACACGACTGAAGTATTTTATTCTCGTACGTAGCTAAAATGTGTGCATGTAAAATTGTTTCGTAAAATAGACCTACACTTCCCAAACAAACTAATGTACACGAGACACGTGGCAGGTTGCGTAAGAGTTAATTTCACCATTCTCTATTACATACTGTATACATGTGTGCGATGATAAATCTCACTGATGTCACTGATAACAATTCTTCCTGTACACAGAAGATGGTCTTAATATTAGTTATAACCTCCACCCTTCCTCTGCTTCCCCCATTGTGGGTATATAAGTTTTCATCATAGTCAGAAGGATCTATTATGATTCGGAGGACAGAAGAGTATGTATGTGTAGAAACGAGTTCAGTCACTAAAATAAATAAAAAATACAAAACGAGTTCTTACCACAGATTTAAACCACTCGTCAGGGACACAAATTTAGGGGGTACAAATGATGTATTGTACACATGCAACCCCCCCGTTCCCACGCTATAGGCGACTAGCAGTTTTTGAATAATCTTATAACGGCCGAAGCACACCACTTGACGGGCAGGGCACGCAACCAGCCAGCCAACTTAATGTCAGACATTTCGAAGATGGATGCATACAGTTGGGTGGGAGGGAGATGTTAATTTATAACCAAAAGGTTTCCTCTCTCTGGGCTACAGCAGATTCCAATAAAAAATACAATTATTCCCTGCAACCAACACATAAGTACTACCGTTTTATAATATCAAAAAGAAGTAGAACTTGCAATTTTACAAGTTCACATCGAAATTTAACCAATCGCAAGAAGGATCGGCAGTCCCAAGAAGCAGTTTGTACGTCACTCAATAATATCCATTTTGCTTTACACACAGCAGACTGGAAATTTTTTAAGGTAAAATAATGCAATTTGCTGCATAGGTAATTGAATTTTTTAATTGTAAATATTAGCGGAGCTTCGTTTACTCACCTCGTAATTATTATTTTCTCGTTATTTTACCTAAAAATTTATCAGTAACGTTTGAATAAGTGTAGCCAAGAATCTAATATTTTAAGTCTGTTCCTATTTGCTGTACTAGGCAGTAACCTCTAAGATGTGTAGGCCCACGCTTAATATGTGCGAAATTACTGTAGTATTTAACCGGTGCTGCGTCGGTGACCACTTGCTTCCCGTTATGTGGGAAACGTGGCGGACGTTGCCTTCGCTTCCCGTCGCTGCCCCATTGTAAGTATACACATTTCACGTCATCTCGCAAGGAACGGCGAACACCTACGGGCTCCCAGATTGGACGTCTATCTCGGGGTGTGTTAACCCTGTCCTTGGATTCATTCCCTACTCGACGTTATATCTGCTTAATTTTTCAATAGTGTAAATAAATCCCGTCATACATATTGCGTCATAGAAATATTGGCAGACGTCCTTGTAGGAGTGTCGCAATATATGAAGACAGCTGACGCGTGGTCGTCGGTCGCGACCTTGCCTACAGGACCTTGGCCGCACACGTCGCCACACTAGGGAAGTCATGTCGTCCTCAAGTGTCACATTTGCTCGCAGTGTTGGCATTATTCCACACGGAGCACGACCCTGCTCTTTAGTCTATTTTCTCTTATCATGCACAACCTTTTTTTTTATTATAAAGTGGCGTGGCTTTGAGTGTTTTTACGTGGTTTTTTCGCCGACGTTTAGCAGTAAATGTTATCAGTACAAGAGCATTTTAAACTCCCTCAACTACTGTCTACTCCGCGCGCCAGTTCAAGCCCCTCGTCTGTATGCATATTTCCTGAACGTCATGTACTTTACAGTAGCACAATGGTAAGCACGCACGTACTTAACGACGTTACCACGGCTAGTATGCGCGTACACATGCTGTAGGCCTCGCTGTATTATTATATATAAACGGACGAAAACCTGTTGGTGGGTTCAGTTTAATATATCTCGTCCTATTGCTATTTTTTTTTTGCTACGTCTGCCGCTTCAGAGGTTCGCCGACAATATAATTAAACATAATTTCGTATTCGATCCATTTGGTCAGAGAGACAATTATATGATCACTTTTATGTCCTATATCATTCACTAATTAAAGGGATGCGAAATGAAGTGACTTTTTTGTGTTGTGCTATTTTTAGAGAATGGTCCATACGTCCTTACAGTGCACTAATGTATGCTGACTTCAGACAGAAGTATTTGAGCATGTCGACCAACCAACATGCAGAATGTTATGTTTTCGTTCGTGACGTGTATGTTTTAAAGAAAAGTGTATGTTGATACCTTCATTCCTCAGCTGTTAATATTAAAATAATAAGGGTTGTTGGTTCGACCTCAGTATTGCCGCATAGAATAAGTCTCGCTGGGCTGGATCTCGCGCTAATTTTGACCTCCTTCTCGTTTATTATTGTGGTGGAAAATGCGATGTTGGCAAATATCCCAACAGTTATTAGTTTCTACTGTTTTTGCGATAGTTATTTTTTTAGTTAAACGAGAACAGATATCAAAAAGCTGTCTGACAGTTTGGTTTAAAATGGTTTTTGCCGTGTTAGCTCATTTTCAAAGCAAGAAATTATACGGTTTCGACTAACAAGTCAGTTAACCAGAGTATCGTTAGTTGCACAATTAGCTAAAACAATAATATTTACAGCCTTGAAAAAAAAACGTCCACATTGGAGAAGATGATTTTAAACAAAACTGCCAGATAGTCTTTTGATATCTGCTCTCGTTTAGATGTAAATCATTAATATCACTAAAAAAGCAGAAACTTAGAGAGCTTGATATTATTGTGCATAATGTTAATTTTCTGTCACACAGTCATTCGTTGTTTTGAAAACTAGCGGGTATATGTGATCTTCATTTTAATTTTTGTGAATTTTTCGCTGCCATCGCGTGAGATAATTTTGCTAAGTAGTTAAGGGTGTTAAAGTGAGAAAAATTCGTAACTTCATATTCGAATGAATTTGTGTTAGTTTTGTAAATGTCCTACTTGGGAGAGTACACTTTCTTTATAAAATAAGCCAGCTAGTTTCCCCTTAAATTAATGGCATTTTCGAAGTCAAAATTGGCATGTTTTTCGTTCTTATACCCTCTAAATTATAATCAATGAAATTTTCATAGTTTCAATAAGTTGGCAAGGTTTTTCACTGGCGAATCAGTTGTTTTGACCATGTTGTCTGATAAAAACAAGAGAGAAGACAGATTGAATTAGTAACAATATTTCCCTGTTTAATCTGTACAAATTCTACTATTTAATCAGTAATTCTAAAATTTCCGTTTAAATCAATAACTAAAATGCCATATCAACAATTTAACATTATCTTACAGTAGTCTATGCTTAATTAATAGTGTACCAACGTTTCCAAAGTAAGAATGCTTATAAGTTTTGTTTGCTTGTTTTTTTAAAAGTTGGATTATGTGCTTTGATTCACTTAAATGTGCAGTAATATTTACAGTAGGTGTACATAGTAATAAATATACTTGTTCGGTTGTTGTAGATAGTTGAGTAATATTCAATTTCACTCTTTTGCGCTGTATATCGAGATATTCTTTCACGTTAATTCACTAACCAAGTGATCTCATTGGGATAGTCGTTAGTGTGTTTGCGTAACAGACCAAAAGTCTTGAGTTTGATTCTCGGTATTTTTTTTTAAATATATATATATATTTTAACTGTGGCTAATACTTTTCTCGAGGGTGACATAATTGAGGAAAAATCAGATTTACGTTTTATATAAAATTACCTAATTTTTTTGTGATCTAGACAAAAGTATATTTCGTTATTTTTTCAACTTGTGTAAATCTCATATTGTCAGTTTCGCTATTTCAATCATTAATTTTTACTAATTCCCAATGAAGCAGTTTCAACAATTATAATCAGTGGAAACTCACTGGGAAACTGTTTCACAGTTACAGTTTTATAGTGTAAAAAAATAACAACAGTGAACATAATGAAATTTAAAAAAAATCACAATGTAATTGCGTGTCACGGACTATTCCTTAGCAGTTTTTTTTAAATACACCGAAATATATCGTAATGAGTTTTATATGCGTCAGACAGGAGCCTGAGGCAGGTAGTTTTAATTTGATTTTTTATTTCATTATGTTAATTGATTTTTGCGGTTTATTATGAAGAAAATGCAAATTTTGACTTTGAACGTTCGTCATGGGAAAACTGGCAGGTTTTTTTGGTTGTTTTTAAGATATTGTACTCTCTAGTAACGTCTACGAAACTAATACTATTTAATTTAATAACGAAACATAGAATTTCCTCCACTTCAATGCCCTTTAAGGACGCGCCCTGAATCAGTTTTTAATGTCATATTTTTATTTTTATATTTGTATTAGATTTTTTTTCTTCGTATTTTAGACATAAATTGTGACTAAATTTTGCTTTTATGAAGTTTATTTTATCTCATATAGTTTTCTTTTGTAATGACTTGCAAACGTCAGATTTTGCACTTCACGCCACTAAAACCAACGGACATACCAAACTGGAAAAGTTTACAGCGAATAACGATGTTGTAGGCTACAACTTCCCCTATATAAAAATAAAACAATAACATATTTTTGTATTGAAAAAATTGCTGAAATTTGAAATTAAAAAAAAAATCCATGAATTTTTTAAAATCCGGGGACCGACCCCGTCGGGAATCGAACCCGGATCGCCTTTGTGGAGGCGAATGGCCTGACCATTCGGACAACTGCGGCCCCACACGTTTAGTAGTGTTTCTTAAAATATATATAAAAACTTCCTCCTAACACGCTGCAACATGTCACTGTGAACTTGTTTAGACACATGGATTTAAACACGTCCAGTTTGGATTCCGTAGTAAATTGCGTAAACATGTTGATATGTTTGCATAACAAACTATTTTTTAATTCTATTAGCGATCGAAGTAATGTTTACATTTTGGGTGCTTGTTTACATTCGCGAGGGTTTAAAGCTAGATGTAAATAATTTAGCCTAGTTGATACATATGATCTTTGAAAGAACTGTGCAATGGAAGTGCATGACTGGATTTATTTACTTGGACATACTCCATTGCGAAATAAATGACTGTCAAAAGAAAACTAAAAATAAGACAAGAAAACATAAATAAGCAGAGTATGCTTTAGTCATCAGGATACATACACAACATGAAATTCCAAAACTGGAATCTGGTCAGATAAAACAAGGAACAAACAGAAAATAAAAGAAATAACAAAAATATAAAAAGAGCTAAGTTGACATGCGACACAACGATGAGTCGAAACAAACACACAAACAGAAATACAGCAAACAACACAACGATGAGACTAAACAAAACACAAAGATGTCGGACACAAACAGAAAAAACAACAGACGACACAAAAGATGAGACGAAACAAAACACAGTAGTTTTCCAGTCAGTATTAACGACGTTTCGGGAATCAGTCGCATTCGTGTTCCTGAACCCTGTGTGTCTACCTGATGACGGGAACAGATTCCAGATATGTACTGAAATAATTTTTATGTAACAGAAAACAACGATTTTTTTTCGATTGGTCACAGAACGTAATAAGAAATTGCAGTAAACGAATGCTATTGGAATGAATCATAGCGTCTCATAATGCTTTTAATTTCATTTATCTTCATCAAAACCTAAATTTACGTATTTTTAGACAGTTACATACTTTAAAATAAACTTAGCAACCGAAAAATCACTAGAGATTTTTGTCACTATCTACTGTATGGTGCAGTTTAGTAATACATTCGTGCGAAGAAAAACTTTATGATGTTACAGAGGCCGTACCAGTAAAATAACATTCCATTAACTTTCTCGAGAAAATATCTCTTACAAAGAATAAACAGGTACATGAATTATAGTTTTTAATTATAACTATTATATCCTAATATACAACAAGGATGAAGTTATTCATTTTAGTTGCTTATTTGTGGCATTACATTTGTACGCGCGCGACATATATTGACTGAAAGATATTTCATTGCTGCCGGCAGCGCATTCTATGGAGTAAATACTAAACTTGGACAACAACCAACCACACTTTATCATCACTTTATCTGTACAAGTATTTGACTCGAATGAATTGCTTTAGGTTTTAAACTCGATTTTTCTTGGTTCAGTAGTTCTTATAATTTGCCAACATCAGAAAACTTTCAACGGAGAGCTTTTACAGGTATGACGCCGATGAGACATAATGACAACATGACCCCTGCTCGCATTTTCGTGCTGCCGTCATGAGACACCCGTCACACACGTGAAGTGTCTGTGTTGAAAAGAGCCATGCCTTGTTTCTAATCGTAGTGGGAGAACCTCAATCGCACTCCTTTCCAACGAGTGACAGTTATGTTAACGTTACAATCGGTGTCTACAAAACTTTTCACCTGCCTTGATGGAAGATCGAATTGTGGACCAAAAATGTGAACTATGATGTCCTGACTGAGGCCATGCACCAGTTCTTCGATGAGGAAGAAGAAGAAGAATCTGGGAAAAAATAATTAAGTTCTCGTCCGCATTTTTTTTTTATAAAAATCGGTAACTCAATGCAGTGTTTTTACGTAGCTAAGGTACGCCGACATTCAAACGTAACCTCAATTTTGACTTCATATAATTCGACAACGTGTGTGGAGATATTTAACTACATTAAGTACACGAGAAGGAACGTCTTCTGCTTTACGATAATGTAGGCCAATGTCTGTCAGGGGTGTGCAGCTTAACTATTTTCGTGGCTGTTAACGTGACTGTAATCATTGTAAAAGCTCTATTTGCAAAACTTGCAAAGTTCAGAACATTACTCACGAACATTTTGTAGTTCATTCATTTTGAATGACGTTGCTGTTGTTTCTATGACAACGCTTTATCAGTCGTTCGCCTCACCTTTGAAATTTTTAGAAAAAGTTTTATCAAGGTCCAAGATAAAAATGCTTAAAAAACGTCAGTGTAAAGAAACGCCGAATGCATCTGTTGAAGTAAAAATGTTCTTGTGATCCAATTTGAAAAAAAAAAAAAAAGATACATGAGTTTTGGACAACTGTAACAATAAATAATATGTTTTATTGGAACATCCCTCATGGTAATCTATATCTGCGGCGACGAAACGTTGTACATGTTATTCCTGTGCAAGATTTTGTGCTAAAGAAATACAACACACAAAATTGGAACTTATGAAAACCTATAGATGTACTGTACATTTAGGTTTTGTTTGTGTACAGAGCTTCGGCTGTTATATTATTCGAAACTTGCTCAGATTAAGTTACGTCATCTTAGGAATACCTTTCAGAGAACGTTACACTCGTGTGTATCTATTTCAGGTCCTTTATTTATCTCTAAAGTTTATTTTTACTCTGTAAAAAATTGGTGTTTTTGTGGTTCTTCTTAGACATGAAAATCTTGGCGCAGAATCTTTTAAAAGGTATCAGCGTGTACAATACACCTTTATCTGTAATGTTACGTAATAAAATCATAAGGTCACCAATGAATATATCATGGAGGCCAGTTGTCTACGAGAAGACTGCGTCCCAATTTAGTAACTTGGGCCTAGAGTCTGGGCGAAGGCGTGATGCGCGTACAGTGTCGTCCTTATCGCTTCCGCACTTCTAGGCCTCGAACGTGCAAAATACGTCCACCCAAGACGGCCACCTTAATATGCTTCTTCGGTATCCTGGTTGTTTAAATACGACACAGACAACGTCATGCTTGCTTGAAACGGTAGCGAGTAGTGAACATACTTGGCTTACATTGATTAAAAAATCCATTATTTCATATTTCCGAGAAAAAACTTAAATTTCGTGAATACATTTATTTCATGTCTGGAAACTTTGTTTAAGCTTGAATAATATCTCCAAACTGGACGAAAACCAACAGACTTATTGAAATGAAATAATTAGACGTTATTGGTTATTTTCTGAACGTTATGAAACATTAAGCAGTTGATTTTTTAAGTACCAGGCTAAGTTGTTTAGTTTTATTATAAATTGTATAAAAAAGGCGTGACATATCAGTGTATATTATTTTTATATAATTTCTGTCAGTTCGTTAATCTTAGGTGTTTGTCCGTTGTACATGCAAATTTTGACTTTGATATGCCGTTGTAGGATATGCAGAGAATGATAAATATTTTATAAGAAAATAATTTACCCAGTAGCACTATTTATTTCAAATATAAAGTTTGGAGTTTTTACACTTGTACGGCCTTGGGTTTCATGGTGCATTACGATAACGGTATAACTTTTATTGAGATTTGTAGTGAGTAAAAAATTCCTGAGAATTCAGTATACTTTTTTAGGGCTGAACGATGTACCTTGGTCATCTTATAAACACGATCTGTTGGTGCGCATTACTTTTTCTGCCTGTGGTCTTAGTCGCATACTGCGGGACCGTCATCAAAATAAGTAGTTTCCCTTGGCCCCACTGACCGACTAGGCGTTACCCAATGTGTTTCTCAACTCTGGCGGAGGCCTAGTGCGTATGGTGAAGGTTGTGGAGAGAGGTTGTTCATGGGAAACTGAATTTTTTTAGGATTTGGTTAGCAGCTAATTTGTGTCTTTATCAAAATTAATGCGAAGCACGAAGGGAAAACGGCGTACATTTTACCGTTCTCTAAAACGACGCGGTATATATTTTGGCTCATACAGTGTCAAAAATCACTTTAGTTAAAGGTGGTTGTCCATAACGTGGTATTAATCACGTGGACCTTTTTTTTTTACTCACGGCTGCTATCAGTGGAAACAATTTTTTAAAGATTTTCCAAGTCGCTCTGTGAAAGGTTAAAGTTAATTTCTACGGTTGTTCTTAACCGATCATTAGAATGGATGATGAAGAGGGCGTGGTACACAATTCAACGCTGAAAGCATTAATCTATAACGGTAGGTTCCCTGAAGCCAATTTGCGAAAATTAAACAATGACAATCCTAGACAATAGTTTTAGCCAACGTTTTAAACAAAATTGTTTCCAGTTAGGCACAATCTCTGAAGCCGAAACCTCGTGCATTTAACTGCGGCGCAAGTGATCACGCGTAACGAATTAGTAATTCTGGATAAATATTTACTCATAAAGTTGGCAAATACCATTATCTAGGATTGTCATTGAATATTTTATCCATATTGGCTTCGAAAAAAGCGTAGAAATCAATTGATGTTTTCAGTGTTTATTTATCTACCACTCGTTTTTAAGGTGGTGGCCCATTCAGAATTATTACCCATGTCTGTGGGTCGGAGGCATACGGTGATAAGGGCGACACTTGCACTTGTATCAAATGCAGCAGCACCACGACGCGCAAGTTACTAAACCGTTTTGCAGGTTTCTCGTCAATGATCCTCCTGAACGTGTCTCTAGGCGGTAGTCCCATGTTTGTTTTGGTTTCGGCTACGCAGCAAAGTCCAATACACGTCTTTATTATAGCTAAATTTGCGTTTAGTAAGAAGATAACTGCAGTCTGGGAAAGCATTTTTTGACGATGACGAGGCTTCAGAATTTGAGCGTCCGTGAAGTTTTAAAAAGTACCATTTCGTCACCGCATGGCATGTGTGTTATTTTCGTTGGTAAACGTATTTGGGACACGGTTTTGTAGTTTCATAAAATTAACTTCCTTCTAACACACTGTGACGAAATTCAAGCTTCAGCTTGGCGATCACCTTGATTGGGCATTGTACATAATTCAGCGCTAAAAGCTTCAGTTTAAAATCGTTCGTTTTTCGAAATAAATTTACAAAAAATAAACAGCAACCTTAGACAATAGATTTTACCAATTTTCTGAGCAAAAGTTTTTTTTATCACGTGACTTATTACTGAAGAACAATCGGTGACGCCGAAATATCGGACATTTAATTTGCGTCGGAACAGATTACGCTTAACAAATGCGTCATTTTGGGTAAATGTGTGCTCGTAAAGTTAGCTAATGTCATTATCTAGGTCTGTTTTGTAGTTTCTCCGTACTGACTTTAAAAAACGTGTAGATTTAAGACTAAGTTTTTGCCGTTTATTTATCTACCGTACACTCATAAGGATGCTTTAAGTGGTATAAAATCATAATTTTATATTTTCATTAATTAGTAAAAGTTTTGTAGACTGTACTTGTGAGTACAGTTTCCTCTTACGAAACAATTTTAGCTCTCATAGTTTTCTCATAACGATGGGCCAAAGTTAAAATTTGCATGTTACACTGCCATGCAAATAGTGAAAATAATTAACAGTATATTTACAAGACATGGGTAACTGGACATTTATAAACCCTCAACGTAATATTTTGAGTTTTAAAAATAAATCGCAAAATGCAGGAAAAACGCTGCTAATTCAGTTATTTTCAAAAATAAAATAGTTGTTCACTGTGAGTTTTTTTTTTTTTTAAATTTTAGGTTATAATGCCTGTGACATGTAATAATTTCTGTAAGTTATTTCGTTGAAGTAAGTCAGCTGGTTTTCGCTACATTTACATGGCAAAGCAACGTGCATAATTTGACTTTGACGCGTCATTATGAGAAAACTAAGAGAGCTAAAACTGTTTCGTAAGAGGAAACTGTACTCGCAAGTATCGTCTACAAAAAATAATACAATTTCGTAAAAGTATAAAATTTTTCTGTTAAACGCACTTGAACACTCTAGAGGGCGCCGCCTCCGCGCTCCGAATGTAAATATGTTTTTTATGAAACTATCTCACACGTGCCGATTGTACCAATGTACGAATAGTAAACACACTTTAGACGAGGACAGGATGTTATGGTTTAATACACCATGTTTATAAAAAAACCCGCTTCTGAGCCCTCCAACATAGGCTACCTAAAAGACTGCCTGTTCAGAATGCCGTACTTAAAATGTACTACCGGACGTTTGTAAAACTCAGATTCAAACGCTCTAAGAAATTATATGGTCACCGCTCAAAGGCCCATGATAAAAATATTATATGGTCACAGCTTACAGTCCCATAGTAAAACTGGTAAGCGGGAATCTGGCTCGCCAGTTCAGTGCTTGACGCGTGGCAATGCGGGATATGATGTGTACTACTTCGTCGCTTCCGAGTCTCTAAGGGTAGACGGCGCCCCGTCTCATCGACAGCGATGTCATTCGAGATGAAACCAGTTGCACGGACTGTAAATAACAATGAATAAATAGACAATGGCCTCTAGTGAGCAACTATTCCAAGCCTGGTCATGGAAAACCATCAGAATGACCTGAATGCTAGTCCAGAGATTTTCAGATAGTAAAATTATTTTCGAATCAAAACGCGAGTATTTATGAAATTGGGTTGTAATTATTATATTAAAAATTATTATCATATTAAAAATTATAAAAATGACAGTTTTCCTTTTTTGTAGATTTTGTGTTTTCAAGCCCTTATTTTTCTATAAAAACAGTTTTTAATTTTTTACTCGAAAGTAAAGCATACTACACTGAAAAAAAAATACTTATTTGTCACTGAAAAATATTTTGTTAAAATGGACCTTATCAAATTTTTTTGTAGTGGTTACAACATTTTTTTGTAGTCACTGCAAAACTTTATTGGGGACAGCAGACATTTTTTGTGGTCACTACAAAAAAATTTGGTAAGGTCCATTTTAACAAAATATTTTGCAGTGACTAATAAGTATTTTTTTCAGTGAACCGCATAATGCTATACAAATAAACATCCGTTGATAAAATATCATCTCGGCAAAAAAACAACCATCGAACTTTGATGAGTAGTTAAGATTTTATTGATTTAGTATTCTAGTCGTCTGCTCGACATCGTAGCTTTCCGTAGTCCTTAACGTTATTTCAAGTTTGATTCCACTATCAAGATATTGTGTTACTATTTTTAGAAATGTCAATTTTATATAGGTAACGTTGTTCCTTTGCGAGGTAAGTTTTTACATGCTATTTCATACTGCAAATGTGTATTAAAATCCTATCGAGTTGTACAAATTACAGTTATTTTTACGACTGGTATGGCAAAGAAATAGTTCCCCATTAATCAACTTCGTGGTATAACATTGATTAAAGCTTTTTTTCTAAGCAAATCTTCCCGCCTATCAGAATTAATAAATAAGTAATTCTTATTCTTTAATATGTTGCCTACTCTTTAGTAAAGAAAGTATTTGGGCACAGCGAACAAACACAAAACTTCTTTTTGTTTTATTCATACAATCTTCTGTTGATGGGTTGGCGCGTGCTTACTTTTTTCTATGTTATGTAAATGTGGGGTTTCATGTGGAGTTTCGAAGTTGTTGTGTTTTGTAGAGTGTTTGCTTTGGAACATATCCTCTGTGTTTGTAATCGTCATCATGTTGGAACTTCCATTTCTCACCTAGGCCAAGTTTCCTTCGAATTGGTCTTCAGTGTGGTTAAAACACGTATTACAGTTCGTAATGCCTTCGGCAACTTCAATATTACCTACCTCATTAGCAGCCTCGCAGTCCCGAACCGTAACTGAGTTTCCTTTATGTTTGCCAGACGAAGCTAGTTTTTAAAATACAAATACACATTTCCCACACTTGCCGATACCCGTCACTTCCACAAAGCTATATCTCGAGTTCACCCAAAAAAAAGTAGTTGAATGTTGCTAAAATTATTAATTTAGTTTTGGTACATATTCCCGCCGGCTTCAGATGAGCGTGTATAGTTTAACGTCCTAGGAATACAGATTTTGAAATTGTATTTGGGACAGTTTGAGGGGTGATATTCAATTGTAAGTTGTGAGAGAGTTTAGTAGTCAGCTTCTTATTATTCAGGTCTTTTTCAAATGTGGAAGTATGTGGCTTTCTTCGTGGACAGACGGTTTTCTTGGCAGCCCTTTAATATTGTTTGTTTATGAGTAAAAATGTTGTTTTACGTTCTTTCTTTTATACCCAATATAGTAGAAGGCGCATTACTGACATTGCTGCCAATCGTCCTAAATATATTTTGAGGGAGACATCCATGTGGAAAATGGTGACAGTGTATTGCAACTAACATCCTGACTCAAGTTGCAGAAATTTTTTCTATTGCACGATGTCTGGAATAAGGTTGAACAATAACTACGACGTGTTGAATATTGTTTAAAGTTGTTCAAAATTTATACCGTACAAAAAAAAAACAGTTTTCAGTTTCACATTAACCAAGGACACATTTTTGTACTGGGTAGGGCTATCGCATGGAACGGACATATATCACGACGGCGAAAAAGTTCCATGCATTAGAGGATGCTCACTTCTGTTTTTTTAATGAAGCTGGGTTCTTCCTGCATAGTGTTAATCCCATTAAAACTAAACACTGATAAAACAAATAGTGGTTTTATTCAACGCCATTTAGATATTTTGTGATGATATGTTTTGAAAACTTGAATTTCAAAGGCAGATATATCACGAGTTTTTTTATTGACGTCATTTCAATTTTTTGGAAGGTGTTGGCCCGGGAGGGGGGTGGGGGGACACTTGGCAAGGGTGAGCCTGCGATGGTTCGCCATTGCCTTTCGCAGGGATGGCGGTGAAGGAACAAACACATCACCTAGTCATGAACCCGTGGAGATAAATTGAATTTCATCTTCCCAGCCGCGAATCGAACACGGCCGGGAGCTTGATATAACCACCGAGTCAAACGGTCGGACCCTTACAAGTTTAGTTATAGTCAGGGCCATGAACTTTTCACTAAAATAATTTTGCTCCAGTTAGTTTCAATGTCTTATGTGAATATCTGCAATTCTGCTTCATAGTCGAAGTTGAAATTTTTTAACGCTCACGTGTCTTGGGGCTGTAACCACAAACTACAGACCTTTGGTGTTGCAGTAAACTTACTGTGATTGGCGCAGTCAAATGAGAGACGTCACTTCACAAAGGCACGCAGCCAATAACCATGAAGCACAGTTGCGTATGTCGACGTAAAACACTGAAACAAACTGGCGCAACATTCTTCTCGCGAACAGTTCATGGCCCTACCTATAGTCTATACATTGCATGGTAGCCTGAGTTTCAGTTACCTTTACAATTACTGTGCAGTTTAGTGATTACGGTTCAGTCTTAGAATGTATTTTCTCTGCTGTCTACAGTATTTTCTTTGTACGATGAGTGCCGATTCATTAAACTAGGGCTGCCCTCAGCTGCTCTGCTAAGCACAAGATTACGTACTGTCGTTAATAGCGTCAAATGAGGTCCACATATTTATGTACTTAACTGCCGGTAACGTTTAAGTTTTTATTATGTTTAAACTTTAGCTGAATGTGAAAGGTGATTTTCAGCATTGAAACGGATAAAAACCTGTGTAAGGATTCGAATGACTCGGAGGACATTAAATAATCTAATGCTTATTGTACCTGAAGGGTGGGACCCAGCACAGTTTGACTTTGAAAAAGCTGCGGACAACTGGGCTTCTAAGAAGAAAAGAAGAGAGTGTAGCACACATTGAAAAAAAAATTTCATTTTCACTTATCACAAATTCATGTGGAGCTAGCATACCGTAATATATTATGTCTGTGTTTTACAAAAATTTAACTACTATATAAAAAAACTGAAGGGAAAATGTATGTAAGAATAGTTTGTATTTTTCAATGTTTCAGTACGATATTATACACAGTAGTGCATACACATTTGTTTTAATCACGAATTTCTTTTAATGTAACGAAAACTAAGCAGTTACGAGAGATGTGATTTTTCTCATCCGTTAATTTTTTTGTTGCCACCCGGCTGGTAAAAATTTCTGGAGAGAACCCTGCAAAACATTTTTATTGGTAATAAAATATCGCTACAAAGGTTTCTTCGTAATAGCATTCATCTTTGTCGTCCATTGCAGCTGTTTATACGCACTTCAAATCCCAGTCACACGTCTGTATCTGTCGTGTTATCAAATACTTTAATGCGTTTTCGAAGAAAAAAAGTATAGAACGCTTACTCCTAAACATACGTCAGCTCCGTTCATATGCTATATACCAATCGTTCACAGCTTAGCGGTAATTGGCGGCACTGTTGACAGTAGTTGTAAACATTGCCTCGGAGTCTTGCGTATTGATGTGCGTCAGTCATTGCTTGCTTTGACGCACGCCTTCATCCAAAGAGTAATAATTTTACAGTGTATATTGGATGTTCCCAGTACCACTACTGAAATTGACTCGGTGACAAAATACAAAATTCCTACTCTTAACTGCACGTGCTGTAAACGTAAACACTGCTGTGTTAGGTTGTGTTAGGTTTGGCTGTCAGAAAAGTTGACAACAGATGAGAACAATAATTACATTTATGTCATGTTTTATAGTGTGTAATTGAAATTTTTGGCCACTTACTTGGTTGACTAAGTTTTCTATAGTCACACGTACAAAGAACTGATGCTGCGCTAAAATATTTTTCTACTCTTCTAACACTCTTTAAACAGTAACCGTATAATTTTATTGAAGAAAATTGTAATGCGACGTTCTGTACAGATTTGTCGCTTAGTTTCGTTTACCTCGACAGGCAATTTTTAGCTTTATGTAGAACGATTCCGAAGAGGTGAAGAGATTTTTTTTTTTTTAGATCGGCACTTGAGGGCGCGGTCTACCGCAATTTTCGCCGTCATTTTTTTATTATTTATTGGTACCAGATATTTTTTTCTTATTTTAGGCACAAAATATAACTAAATTTTGCTCTTATGAAAATTTTTTATCTCTCATAGTTTTCGCGTAAAGGCTTGTGTAAGTCATATTTTGCATGTTTCCGTTTTAACGACCACACTAAAACCAACTGATATACCGAACTGAAAAAAATCACAGTGGATAAAGACATTGCAGGCTACAATGACATGCTCATAAAATTAAACAATAAAAATTATTTGAATTAAAAAAAAAATGCTGAAACTGAAAATAAAAATTTAAAAAATGCAATATTTTTTTAAAAAATACATATAATTTTTATTCATGTATTTTATGAGCATGTCATTGTAGCCTGCAATGTCTTTATCCTCTGTGATTTTTTTCAGTTTGGTATATCAGTTGGTTTTAGTGTGGTCGTTAAAACAGAAACATGCAAAATATAACTTTAACAAGCCATTAAGCGAAAACTATGAGAGATACACAAATTTCATAAGAGCCAAGTTTAGTTACATCTTGTGTCTAAAATAAGAAAAAAAATATGTAGTACAAATAAATAATTAAATAATGATGATGAAAATTGCGGTAGACCGCGCCCATCTAGGTCTTAAGTGCTGGCGAGGGGTGACATGTTGTATGGAGCAGTGCCGGAATGATGGGTGGGGGAAACGGGTGATCCCCGAGAAAACCCGCCGACCAACGGCATCGTCCGGCACGATTCTCGCTTGCGAAAATCCGGGGACCGACCCCGCCGGGAATCGAACCCTTGGTAGGAGGCGAGTGCTCTACCCACTGCGCCAACCCCGGCCCCAGAACTGTTCCGAAATAATAAATGTTGGAAGTACTCTAGAGCGCTTGTTGGGACGTGTTCGTTTTATATTTCGATGGGACGTATAGTTGATGTCGAAGAAAACTGAGCACAAAATATGTATTTTGAAATAAGGTTACGAAGTAGAAGACGGTTCAAGTTATGGCTTAGGCTACAACAAAATCGCTTTAATATCTGTGATGAAAATTGGGCACTTTGTTTAATAGTTTCACTGTTTTGTTCATATTGCCAATAGACTGAAATGATAAAATATCTTAGTGGTTCAAAAGTGCTTACTTTACCATGAATGATCTATATCGACTTGCTTATGTTGTGTAACACTCGCCCTATGTCACGTGTGTTGCGTACATTTGTTATCTGTGTATTCTTTTTGTGCCGGAGTCGCAAGAATTGATACATTCGATACTAGGTTACATAGTTTGCACTCTTCACACAAACATACTTCATACCTAGTTGACAGTCACGCTTGGTACTGAAACTATTTATTTTTCTCTGTTATGTGTTGTATAATTGTTTAAAGGGGTTTGTCTGCATTTTCCTAACAAAGTAAACATAAAAGAATTGCGTTTGATGGCACTGCGCGTACGGTAACTAACAATAATATGCCGTTTTGTGGGTTTATTTCTTGGTGTCATATGGATGTTTTTCCGACAATGTTAAATAACACTCGTACAAACACCCGTTATGATGGTGGTGATGATGATGATGATGATGATGATGATGATGATGATGATGATTATGGGTTTAGGACCACGGAGGGCGTCGTCGGGTGATGAAAACCATAACGCTCCTCCCCTTCCTCCCCTCCGCACCAGGTGGCCGACCGCGGTTGTTCTACATTGCCTTCCTCATAGTATGTTGAAGAGGGGACAACATCCAGTCATGAACCCGGAGAGACGCAGTAAATGTTGACCTCCCAGGCCGGGAATCGAACTCGGGACCCTTTGCCCAGCAGTCAGGAGCTCTAACTACAAAGCAAAGAGACATCCTTTATCATTCATCAACATTTATGTCTTCAATTCGAAAACATCTTGTATCGGTTTTAACATTTATTTGCCGTTTAATGCATTAGTAAACGTTTCGATTTATTATAAACACTAAACTCAACTGTGTTCCTACTGACGGATACTAAACTTCTCATTGCTGAATTGTCGTTTGGGACACTGCCAGGCGACGCACGACGAGTAAAGTAAATAGTGTCGTCAGCGGATGTTACGACGAAAGTGTGAGTATGGAGTACGACGGGGCTGAGGAGGAAAGCCCACTTACTAATATCCAAATCAATAATCTCTTGCGTGTGTGATGTACGGGTGGGGATACGCCGTGTTTTATCATTCCCGCGTAGCCCCAGTAAAGTGATGGAGCTATAATTTGTGTCAACAGCTACGCGATCCGCCCATGACGAGAAGGAAAGTAGAGTGCATTGCTTGAAAGACATGCCATGTGCTGATATATAAACAGTCCAAGCACAATGATACGGAACTGAAGTATAAAGCGCATGCTGCGATCAGCACTGAAGGCCATTGTGCAGACATGTATACATAAGTTAGTATGCCACGGTCACGTGCATATTGACAGCAGTTGAGCGCATGTTTTCTAAGCCAATTGCCTGCAACAGTGACCGACAGTTGTTTAGACTTCCTGGGTTCCTGATCTCCTCCGAGAAAACACCCTGAGTGTGTATTGCTGTTGTATGACATTTAAAAAGGCTGTACTTTGAAGCGGAATACACCAATGCAGTCATATGAGTGACTTCTCCGAAAAATAGACGATGTAATGTTGTACGAGTATTATTACAGAGGCGCAATTTAATGTCTTCCAATTGTATGTTATTTTCTTAGTTTAGGTTAGTTTAAGAAAATGGCTTTAAGGCGGCCGCCTACCCCACACTTCAAATGCGTTGCAGTGTGTTCGTAAACAGGTTTTTTCTACGAAAATATTTCACGGGTGCCCGTTGCGCTAACGCACGAAAAGAAAACAAACTTCAGACAAGGTCGGAACCTCAATGTTAAGACGCCACGCTCATTAAAAATACTGTTTCTAAGCCCTCCAACATGGCTAAAAAACGGCCTTTTCAGACCGCCGTACTTCAAAATGTACTAGCCGGATGTATGTGAAACTCAGATTGGGAGCTACATTGAATTTAATTGCAGACTTTCCACTAATAAAATTATATGGTCACCGCTAAATGTCCCTTAGCAAATACCGTTCGGCGGGAAGCATGCTTGCTAGTTCAGCGCTTGGCTCGTTGAGACGACGCGGCATTTGATGCGCGCTTCAAGGTTGACCGTAATGCTCCGTCGCTAGAGACATGAACTTTTCGCGAAAAGAATTTTGCCCCACTTTGTTCCAGTACCTTATGTGCATGTCTGCAGTTCTGCTTCATACATATTGGCAGCGTGCCTTTGAACTGTGACGTTTCTCATTTGACTGTACCAATCACAATAAGGTTACTGTAACACCACACGTCTGTGATTTGCGTGTAAAACCCCACGGCACACGAATGTCAAAACATCCAATCTCTGACCGTGAAGCAAGTCTGCAGACGTGCACACAAGTCACTGACACAAAGTGAGGCAAATTTCTT
>PNEQ01028416.1:0-21028 GCA_003012365.1 Medauroidea extradentata
AAAAATTGCGTCGTATTCACCAGTCATGGCATAATATTCTGTAATTGTTTCATTATTTACCGTGAGCTGTATAAAAAGTTATTAGGGGGGGACATACAGACATACATACATCCATACAGACTTACAGACATACAGACAGACAGACAGACGCACGATCTCATAAGCCTATCTTTCCTAGAGGAAAGTAGGCTAAAAATAAATCAACGGACTCTTTTGAAACTGATTTTATTTTAATGTCCGCAATTTGAGGCCGTGATAGTTTTTTATCACCTTGCAGGAAAAACTCAAAATTTTCTTAACGGTAATCTTTGAAAAAAAAATGCAAGACTACGAGCACAAATACAGTGCATAATCCTACGTAGGCGTTTTGCAAAATAAAGCACCGTTCGTTCTCACAAAAAACTATTTTGCTTGATATATGCTTATTTTCAAAACAAAATTTTTGATGCTTTGTGTGCAAAGATCTGAAAACATATGAGGTTTATTTTTGCAGAAAAAAATAGACATATTTCATTATACATTTTTAACAAAACCGTGCAGGTATTCTTCTATGTGATCATAATTTTGCTTTTAAATTAATATTTTTAAAATCACTGTAAAACTGTAAGGCGTGGCCTTATGGCAGTCACCTGCTATATATATATATATATATATATATATATACATATTAATACACATATATGTATATATATATATATATATATATATATATATATATAGACACAGTCAAAAAGTGTGTAGAAGTAAAGACAATAGGCGTAAGTCAATGAACTTGCGTGCAAGTGCAATCTTCTTGCCGATAACTCACCACTGTGAAATATTCAGGGGTGACCATACATATTTTCTTACAATATATTAGATAAAGGTTTGTTGTATCCACTTGTGCTCGTAAATTTTTCCAATCCAGGATTGTCATGCCGAAAAAATTACCGAAAAATCACCCATTTGTTGTGACATCTGCTGGTTCATGTTAAAAATACTTGAAGTTACGTATTTCAAGCTGAGAAACATTGTTTAATTTATTTACGTATCAATTGATCAATTTTACATAAACTTGTTTCACACACATCTGTTCCACATTGCTACATGAAAAATTGGATACCTGATATCTGAAATGAAAGTTCAAAATCCTTTTTCAGAAAAAAGTAGTAATAAAAATTAAATTCACTGAATATTTCGTGTTGGAATATTACTGAAGAAATGTGGCGAAAAATGTATTTATTTTGTTCGAACACTCAAACTACGTGGCTGCAAGTTGGTGTAAGCATGCCTCTTAAGATCGGGGTGGTGTCTCATAAGGTAAGCATTCGCATGATTTTTTCCCCTCTTGGAAATCAACAGTACACTTAAATTCAGTATTTGATTTGGCCGTTACAAGATTATTCGAAAACTTCGCATTGTTTACTTGACGTAACAATCATGAAAAAATACCTGAATATGGAGCGCAAGAGGGGATACTGTCCGTGCAGTGTTGCCACATTATGCAAATAAAATCTCGTCGTGCAACATTTTTCCACTTACATTTTCGTCTCTCTAATTTAGCCAAGGATTCGCGTGATGTGTGTCTATTATGAGTTTGTTTCTGTCACGCGTGTGTATTTATGTATGTGTTGTGTGTATGTGTGGGTGTGTTTGAGTGTATGTCGTGTATTTAATCATCACAAACGCCTGAAATGTAGGCAACTTCTCCTCCAATGCTGTATCTTGTGTGGTGGTTACCCAGGCGCTGAAAGTGAACTGTGTGGACGCCTTCGATCCGGAAATGTTCCCTGAGTACGCGAACACATTTTACAGTTGTTTGTGTACCCCGCCAACCCTCTCCCCTATCCCTCCTTCCGTACCCTAAACCCCAGTAATAGCTGTCAAACTGTGGCCGAAAAGTTGTTTTAAAACCTATCACTAGGACCGGAAAAACCGCGGGTTCAATGAGCTGTAGGCTAGCATCCAAGAATATATGTGAAATCGTGGAGACAGCAGCTGTTTATTAGATGCTTGCCGACACAGTGAAATGGGCCTGCATTGAGTGAAAATTTTTATTATTGGCTCAGCTACTTCCAGGAAGCTTCAAGTAAGTCAAAGGCCAATTGTGAACGTTATACGGAACTATAGTTGCTGGAATTCTAGCCTGCGCCTTTGAGAAAACGCGAATTTTCGTCGTTATAAGTCGTCGGTCTGTATAAAGAAGTAAATTTGAGGATATTTGGGATCCGGTTTTAAATACAATTTTTTTTTTAATTCGTGAGTTCGAATTTAAATTGAGGTCTGTACTATCACGAACAATTAAATTTGCTGCGTTTTATAAGTTTCTTTTCAATATACCAACAATTTGGAGAATTTTCTATAACTCACTATCGAAAATATTAAAAAGCTAATTTTATGCGGACGAGCTAGTCGCATACAAACATAGATATGCGTATAATCACAAATACGTAGAGTTTGTTTGGTAAGTTTAATGTGATTATGTGTTGCCAATATGAAAAATATGGTAAAATAGCGCTGTCGTCCAAAATTTTTATAAAGGAATTATAAGGTATACTAATATTTATTGAGTTCTCTTGCAGATACAAATGTTATAATTGAGAGCAGTGGCTTTTAAGAGAAGTTTCGCCTAGCGCACGGGCTATGCTAGCGTGTCACGAGTAATTCTTAAACGCATGACCGCTTTACTTATTCAAATTATGTTTTATCTACGTAAAGAACAAATATTTTAACTGTGCCTCTATAATTTTAAAAATTCAGCTCGCTTGTTAGAAACATAGTTTTCGGGCCTCTCAAAATGGCTACAAGCGGCTGTAACTCAGAAAACATCACCCTAAGTCGTAAAATGCATAACGGGAAGTATATGTTAGTCTATTCTTCATACTATCCTAAAAATATAAGTTTATGGTTACCGTTTAAAGTCTCGTAGGAAAAATACTACAGCGAAAACCTTGCACGCCAGTTTGACGCGCTGTGAATAAAGGCGATATGCTTCTCGTCCAGCGTGGCACTCTGGCTCTTATCGCTCCGCTGTTCCCTCGCGTTAATCGCGGGAATTTTAAACAGTTTCACAATCCTCTTAAGAGTGCATTGTAAAAATTCAGTGTTAAAAGTATCGGTTTAGAATTGTAGGTTTCTCGAAGCCAATTTGCAAAAATCAAAAAACAATTATCCCAGACAATAGTCCTTTCCAACTTTCTGAGCAAAAAAATTTTTTTTTTTTTTTAGTAACGTATATCTGGAGAACAATCTCTGACGTCAAAATCTCGTACTTTTAATTGCGACTCAAGGATCACACTTAACAAATGCATCATTCAGGGCAAATGTTTGCTAATAAAGTTTTCAAAAATAATTATAAAGGATTGTTGGATTGTAGTTTTCCTATATAGACTTTCAAAAAGTTTGGATCTCAATTGAAGAATTCAGCGCTTATTAATTTATCACGCCCTCTTAAGAGTGTGTGGTAGATAAATAGGCGCTGAAAATATTAATTGATTTCTACGCTTTTTTCTAAGCCAATATGGACAAAATACTCAATGACAATCCTAGATAATGATATTTGCCAACTTTACAAGTAAACATTTATCCAGAATTACTAATTCGTTACGCGTGATCTCTTGCGCCGCAGTTAAATGCACGAGGTTCCGGCGTCAGAGATTGTGCCTCAGAAGTTCGTAACACTGGAAACAATTTTGTTTAAAACGTCGGCTAAAAATATTGTCTAGGATTGCTATTGTTTAATTTTCACAAATTGGCTTCAAGAAACCTACAGTTATATATATTTGATTTTAGCGTTGAATTATGTACCACGCTCAGCTAAGGCATGAATATTGCTGCAACGTGTTAATAGCACATGTTTTAAAGAGATACTACTAAACATGAGTTCGATATATTTATCTACGAAATGGTAACACATTTAAAAACATGCTTCTGTATTTTTGTTTTCTAGGTGTTACGAGTGAGTAAACAAGGGTTTCAGAGCATCTCAAAATTACTAAAAGCGACTTTTGCAGACTGTTGTGACGTAAGAAAATACCAACTAGGATCGTTAAATAAGAATAAAAAAGCCCACGCTGGACTTTACTACGCACTTTCCGTAAATAAAAAAGTAGTGCCACTGCTTAAATTCCCATTAAAAAAAAGTCAACGACGAAAACACTGCACGCCGTTTCCGCGCCTCTGCGCATAAGGGCGACACGATTTTTAACACACAAGCCAGTTTAGTTCTTATCGCCTGCCCGTTTCCATACCACAAACACGACATCTAGTGCTTGCTGTATAGGGCCTTCAAAGATTTCTATAGATTCACGGTAATGTTAATTATGTCTAATTAAGCCAAAATATCTCATCGTTGGCTCCTTCAGCACGTCTTCTGTCTCTTCCACTCTCACAATGGTCATATTTTGCTTCGCTCTTCAAAGGATTACGCCCCTATTTTTAGGTTATCCCGCGCCTGAGTTAGAAGGACGATGCATGTACATAGACGTGCCCACAGGGGGTGCAAGGGGTGCAGCTGCACCCCCAATTGTACTGCAATTTTCTGCAGTTTTTCTTTTTAAGGCATAATTCAACTTAAAAATGTTACAGTTTTTCACAGTGGTATAGTCAACGCTTTGGTTCGGAAACTCCTAAAATAGCACCATTTTGCATCTTAAAATCTAAATTTTTTCTGGGGGAGGACCCGCGGACCATCCCTTTTTGGCTTCGGGTGTGTGTATACATATTTTTTAAGGCATGCACACCCCTTAACCTAAACCTGCGCACGCCTATGTGTATGTACATGTGTGTGTGGCTGACTGCTTACGCACAGTGAGTTTATACGGATGTTCTCCAGCCAGCGCAAAGGTTTTTCTTTCTTCCTCGTGGCTCGTCCTCTTCGGAGACACTTCGTCAAATAAGTCGCTTGTCGTCGCGGGACCTTCTCTCTGTTCAGTGCGGCCCTCAGGAGTTTGTGATTCTTTCGTGAGGGGGTTGGGAAGATGGCGAGGGGAGGGGGCGTGGCCCTGCGGTCTGGTGACAGAGACGGTTAAGGATGGGGGGGGGGGGGGCGAAGCGCTCACCCTCCGGTTAAATGTTTCATAAGGGTGGCGACAAAAGGGGAGGAATCTCCGATTTCTGGAGAGCTGGGAGGGTCGTCGAAAGAGCAGGTGAATGGGGGCGGGATGTACAACCCTTAACTTAGGGGTGGTAGATCGTCTGTCCACAGCACAGGTGTGTGACCGACCGTCGCATAGCTCCACCTGATACGTTGTGGCGCCAAAACATCTCGTCTACTGTCCGATTATTTTCTTCTCGCACTTTATAATTCTGACTTTTTTTAACAAGCGGCAATTTTGTTGAATACAATAAAAAAAACTGAATTTTAAAACGTTTGTACAGACGTTTTGTAGCATGCTTTGAATACGAATGAAAACAAAACTTGCTTATACATTGTCACTCAAGACAGAATGTGTTAATTTTTTGTGGTGATATTCAATGAAAATTAAGTAGAAAATTTGGGTTTAGTTTGTCTATCAAGTAAATAGGCCTATATTAGGTAAACTGCTGCACTTATATTCGACTTTACAATAACATAAATATTACTCACTGTTAAGCAACGTATTTGTAGACTTGGTCTTAGCAATTAAATAAATGTTGACTTCTTGTAAATAAATTTCTTCAATAATTCAAGATAGCGTTACCCTCACTATATTTACGTTACCAGTAAATTGCTAATAATTGTTTACATTGCTTGTTTTATGTCGTTTCCCAATTGTAATTTTTGATCAGTACAACTAAATATTTGTATGGCTGTGCATAGAGTTTTGTGCCGAGTCTATTAAAAATAATACGTCACATCACCAAGAAACGAACCCGGAACCCTGATTATAATCCTCGGCTGAGACTGAACGTTGGGGACTGACACAGATTAACGTCCATTCACTGAGGCTGTTACATTGAAAGGACTGTGTACCAGTTTCGAATTTTGCACGTTTGACGCGTGGGAACAGCAGATCGATAAGAGCCCGATTATCAGCTAGACGAGAAGCACATCGCCTCTATTCGCAGCGCGCCAATCTGACGTGCTAGGTTTTTATTGTATTCTTCTTCATAAAATTTAATTTTTTTCTAGTGTGAAGTAAAGACTAACGCATGAATCTTGTTTTGCGTTTTAGGACATTACAGCAGTTTACACTGAAAAAAAAAAGTATAGTTGCAGGTACCATACTTTTGTTAAAATAGGGACAACAAAACCGTTTGGTTGTTGGTACTACTCTGGACAGTTCCTTCAACAATCTGTTTCATAGAAGAAACAAAGATCCTTGTTACCTTTACAAACCAGATGGTAACTTCTACAAAACAATTGTTGAAGGAACTGTCCAGAGTAGTACCAACAACCAAACTGTTTTGTTGTCGCTATTTTAACGAACGTATGGTTCCTACAACTATACTCTTTTTTTAGTGTAAAAAAAAACTTTTCTTAACAGTTTTAGGGGCCCGAAAATCATGTTTCTAACAAGCGTGCTGAATGTTTAAAATTATAGAAGCGTTGTTTCAAGTGTGCGGTTTTTTCGTAAGATAAATGTAAGAGAAAAGAACTAAGTTGTTTAAAGTACAAAATTATACGCGTGACGCGCTGCAACGCTGTCTATGCGTCAGACGAGGACTTCTCTTAATTAAGGGTGATCAAGTGCGATAAAATAATAATTTTTAATTTTTATGAAATATATTGTTAGTTTCGTAGATGATACTTGTGACTACATTTTACTCTTACGAAACAATTTTAGCTCTCATAGTTTTCTCATAACTAGGTGTGAAAGTCACAATTTGCTTGTTACGCTACCATGCAAATGGTGAATACATTTAGAAGAACTTAAACAATATACGGTAATTCACTATAAACTTACATCCCATGATCTATGCAATAAAACGTTGAAAATAAACCCACAACGTAATGTTTTGAATTTAAGAAAAATCGCAAAAGTACAGAAAGAACGCAAATTCAACCATTTTTTATACAAAGACAGTTCGCGGGATTTTTTTAAATGTTTTATTGCGTAGCCCATAGTATGTCATTTAACTGTGAATTATTTCACGTACGTAAGTAAGTTCATTTTCACTATGGCAACAGAACATGCAAATTTTTACTTTGACGCACCGTTATGAGAAAAATATGAGAGCTAAAATTGTATCGTAAGAGGAATTTGCACTCACAAGTATCGTTTACAAAACTAATACTATTTCATAGAAATATAAAATTGTGACTTTATCGCACTTGAACACACTTAACGGACGTTCATGAGGCAACCAATAAACAGAGCAATGATACAAAATGGCGCCTCTAGAAACAAGACGGTACTACATAAAGGCGACTGTTGTTCACTCAGTACTCACATAATCGCCTCTATAAGCAAGCTGGTCGCTTGACGTGCAAGTCTTGTCGGTAGACTGCTTGAACGTGACTTTAAGCGGTGACCATAATCTCTCATGAAATAATAATAATAATAACGATAAAAGTGTAACACGTATAAAAACTTGTGTTTTGCATACCAAATTTAAGCAGCAAAAACTGCTTCTGATATCTCGCGTTTTAGCGAGTCTTTGAAATTCAGATTATAAACTGAGGCAGGTCTGTTTAAAAATACGGACGGAGTTTTTATTGGTTTTGTGTCCAGTCGTTACACAAAATATTCTACCGTTTTTCCAACAAGCGCTGAGAAAAAAGGTTTAGTTGAGTCGAATTGAATCTGCTTAGCACAATTAGATGATTTGTTTGTAGGCTATACTGAAAATGTAATTTACTTTTGCAAAAACTACGTAAATTGTTCGTATTTTCTTGTCCTTAAGTGTAATATATAGCCGTTACGGCTGAATCTTTGATTGGCTATTCGTACACATGTGTTATGAATAATTTAAAAAAATTAGTTTTACCAAGTATCGAACCTAGAACTGAATATCGAGCTAAAGGGCAGAGTATCGAAACTAGGATCATCGTGATTGTAAGTTGTACATTATTACTTACTACTATACTAAGATAAGTGTTAACATTAAAAACATTCTCATGGATACGTACTTCAACAAATGAATGTCTAACACACACACATTATATATATTTTCAGAGAGAGAGAGACTGGGAATATTTGCGTAGTCACTTACCTTTAGGTTAGCCTCTGCGAATGTATGTGTATTCAATCACACAGCAGCTGTTCATTGGCTGCTCGCTGACGCAGAGTGATAACACATGAATGGGTCTGCATTTAGTTGATTCTATACTATACTATTAGCTCAACGCGCTCCAGGAGGTGTCAACTCCAAGAACCGTTGACGATCTGGCGTAAATTTAAAGTTAATTTAATTATAGCTTGTGCATAAAATAAAACGCGAATTTTTCAGGTTCCTATATATAGGATGATAAAAAAAAAGTTAATATAACATGGGGTTTATGTGACGGTTGTTGAGATAGTCCCATTTGAATGAAAACGCTGATAACCTGTCAAATTACATTTATTGTTTCAATTGATTTCATATTCTCGTGTCAGTGACAAGGATATTGTAATAAGCGAATAAAATATTGCCAAGTAACAAGTTTTGTGTTTTTTTTTTTTTATGTATTTTTCGATAAACTACATCAAATTTTTATTTACAACAAATTGCTACTTAACATGCAGAAAAATAAAAACCTAGCAGAAATAAAGCGATTTACAAAACCTTTATTTTATAATGTAGTGTCGTCCTTTGGTCCAGTGACACGATTTCACAATAAATTCTCAAATATTTCACCATCGGCTTCAGTGCATTTGTCAACCCGCTGAAGAATATGACGTGTTGCCGGTGGAAGATTTTCATGACGATATTGTATGCCAGCAAAAGCATCCATTGTGCGATCGAGCAGTTTTTCTCGTGTATTAAATTTACGTCTACAGACTTCACCCTTCACCCAACACCATAAACAATAATCTAAGGGGTTGAGGTCGGGAGATCTTGCTGGCCATGGAATGGTACTGGCACAAATAGCCTTCATAGAGAAAGATGTGTTATTCGTAATGTATTACAGTCTCCTTGCAACTGAAATGAGAACATTAAACCAAATAAAAAATAAGATACATTTGACAGGTTATCAGTGTTTTTCATTCAAACGTGGCTATCTCGTCAACCGTCACATATTGACCCCATGTACAAATTAAATTTTTTGATCATAAAGACCAGTATTATCACGTCCCAGAATATTTCCCTTTCCTCCTAACTCACCCACACATCTACACACACACGCGCATATATACATACATATATGCAGGATTTACGTCTTTATTTACATTTTCCTGTATAAATAGTTTTACTGTGAAAGTTTGTCCTGAATAGAAAATCATTAAAACAGTTACAAATATTAATGTTATGCTAATCGACCCAGAAATTATAGAATTATTTTCCACGTATGAGTTTAAACCACAGCGTGCACGAATATATCACGAAAGGTTGGACGGTCAAGCCAAATGAACATTTAAGTATTTGCAAACAAATTATTGCACTTGCATTAACAAAATATTTTTGTCAAGCGAACTCAACGTATAAACAGATTTGTAACGTCTGATATTCTGTTCAGGTAAAAACTGTTTTGTTTTCTCAAGCATTTATTTTATTACAACTATTTAAACACGTGTGTTAAAATTATTTTCAGTGAGTGATTAATTTTTCTTTACAATTACAAAGCTTCAATTGATTTGAAAATCAATTAAGTGTATTGAGCAGGGATGGCAAAAATCGTGTTTTTTTAAATGCATTTAAACAGTTTTTTTTTAGTTTTAAACAGTTTTTTTTGGTTAAAACATAAACATCAGTGATAGCCTCCACTGGCCTTGGTCCGTACAGCCACAACAGCATGAGACTTACGTATTCGAGAATCTCCGACAGTTGTTCGGGAGTTTTCGTACGTTTAAGGCAAACGAGTACGGGACAAATCGAGACAATTACAATGCAACGGAAAAGATAACCAAGTTGCAACTTATGAAACCAAAAAAAAAAATCTTTATATAAAAATTTCGAAAATTGATTTTGTAAAGTAAGAACTTGGGTTTCTAATATTTATGTTGTGTTTAACATGTTATCAGAAACATACCTGTAGGCCCGAACGTCATGTACAAACTAAATACATTTTCCAATTTTATGATAATATTTTAGGAAACCGCCCGAACGTAATGTTTGTGTTAGTTTAAATTTAAAAATTTGTGTATTAACAAAATACGATTGATATAATGTATTTTGCATAAGTGAAAAAGTGTGTGTTAAGATTTCTACATGTAGGAACTACAGTACACATGCATCATTGAAGTAGAATGTGAAATTTTATTAAGTAAAATAATTATATGTGTGTTTTAAACAACCTTGAAAAAAACATGTTTTAATCTATTTGTTTTAAACGATGGAAATGAAATAGTTTTCAACAAACTCGTTGTTTTAAAACAGTTTAAAACAACCTGTTTAAAACCTTTTGTTTTAAACATGCCAACCCTGAATTAGTAAAGCATTTGTAAAATCACTTCCATTTCAATCTGTTAGGATGTCGGCATGGTGTCTGTTTGTAATGGAGATGGCAAAAATTAGTCGCTGTTGCTCAGTATTGCACGTGTTTACTTCTTGCACATCGAACTACCATCCAAGTACATTGTTTCACGTGTGATGAATCTTTCTCGTTGATGACGTACTATTTATGGGACGAAATGTGACGTCAGCCTATAACGTTAGGTTAACGTCTGTTGTGTAACTCCAGAAGAAAACGGATCATGAAGAACGATTCTTTCTTAGAACTATAGGTATCCCTTTTGGAGGTCATTCTGCGGCTGAGGTCACGTAATGATTATTTCTACTGAACGCTTAACAATTTTGCATAGTCTCGTACGTTTTACAACAAACTATGTACATTAAATTGATAACGATAGTAATGTATTGAATTATAGTAATATTCTGCACAATTCACCAATGTTTAACTCAGTTACGTAAAGTAGTCGTTTAGGAATCCGAACCGTGTCACATTTACTGTGCAGTAATTTCAATGTGAATTGAAAGTTAGTGGAGGCAAATGTTGTTTTTATTTTTATTTTTTCTACATTCGAGGCACGGAAACAGGGAAGACACTAAGTCGAATGTGACACATCCGTCAAACACTTCATCGCCTCTAGGCGCAAAGGACTAAACTGGCGTGCCGTGTTTTTGTAGAAACCGTTTTTCAGTGAGACTTCAAGCGATGATCCCGTTACGTTATTTGTGGAAAGTATGTAGTCAAGTCCCATGCAGGTTTCTATGATTTGGTTTTCCAATTACATTTTACATTTCTGTAATTTCTGATTAATTTTATAATTGATGCGTGCTTAACCATAAAGAGGCCGGGGTAGCCGAATGGTCAGACCATTCACCTACGGGATTTCCCCGGATTTTCGCATGTGGGAATCGTGCCGGTCGATGCCGTTGATCGGCGGGTTTTCTCGGGAATCTCCCGTTTCACCCGCCCTTTCATTCCGGTGCTGTTCTATGCTCACTTCATGTCGCCTCTCACCAACGCTAAATACCTCGATGTTAAGGTTCTTGTCTAGGTAGGCTGCGTTGGTGTATGTGCGGCACAAATCCGATGGAGCGTTAAGAGTGACGTCGGTCGGCGAATGTAATGCAATATCGCCTCTACATGCAAACCCAGCAACTTGCGCACAGAGCTTTGCTATTAATAATTTTCCTATGCGACTTCAAGCAGTCGTTTTATTTTATTTGCGATACTTATGGTTCAAATTCCAGCGCCTATTTCTCTTGTTGTGTTTTTTTAATCCGGTTGGAAGTTTCCTAGATACGGCAGTTTAAAAAAACCTGTTTTTAGCCATTTTGAAGGTCTTGAAAATCTTATTTCCAATAAGCGATCATAATTTTTAAACTGATGAAAACATTGTTTGCAATGTGTTTTCTTTTCGTAGATGTACAAACTTAATGCGCGTTGAGATGTTTCTTCTAAATATGATTGATTGAAACTCGCTGCAATGCGTTTCAAGCGCAGGTAGATAGGAAACTTAAGCGCTGAACCAAATCTCTCACTCACTTAATAATAAAAAAAAAATCAAAATTTGAAATACACAAGGACGAAGGGATATTTGTTATCAAACAGTCATTTACATCCATGATGTACAAAACTTACAATCGGCATGGCGTTCATGCAACTACGGCCGTATCTCAATTCGCCCAAAGAGTGCTCTTTCCTGCTCTCGCTTTCGCAAATATGTCACAATTACGTGTGAGAGAGAGAGAGAGAGCACTCTCTGCCTGTCTCAATTGTTCGCCGTGAGTACGAAAGAGCGAGAGAGCGAAGTTGTATACTCGCTCTCGTTCTCTCGTGCTCTCTGACGTACGCCATCTCGATTACAACTACGGTTTGAGGTTACTGAAGAAACGTGCGTCATATATCGCAAATATTTCGGTATTTATACCTAAATAATTACTTTCAATGAATATTTGCTTATGGCGAGTAATTAAGTAAACATTTTCTGCCCTAATAAACGTTTAAATATATAAAATAAAAAACGTTGTCATCGCCTATAAACAGCTTTTCACCGCTTGAAATGCGTTGCCGGTAAGTTAACATTATTATTACCTATGTAAATTTCCCACAAATATATTTAATGTGTTTGCAACTCGAATTAATAAAAATTACGCATTTATAATCTTTGCATTGTTTGTTAACAAATACACGAGAACATCGTCCCAAATGGAGCGAGAGCTCTCTATTGTAGTTATGCGAAAGAGAACCTTATCAATAGAGTATTCTTTAAATTGAGACACTGCCTGAGATTATTGTATCTATGACAATGTAGTGGGTGAATATTAAAAAGAAATAACAGCAATTAAATAACTTGTACCAATGTTCAAATACTTTGATGGCAATCTCGCATACTGAAAGTCGGTCTGCTTGTAACTTATTGGTTTTTTTTGAGAATACATGTTTCACGACCAACACTTTGCCATGATAACTAGCTCGAAGGGACACTATTTATTGTTTTATCTCTGCCTTATCCCACGCTATCTAGGCATGTCACTTCAGTTTTATTGAAGCGGTACAGCAGCGCCTGTATAATGCAGCCCGTGCTGCTCTGCGCTGTGTGAATTGCATACACTCAGAACCGTAGGAGTAATAATCGTACAAAAAACTAGTTTTGGGGTATAGAAGTGTCGTAGTCAGGCAATTCGCCTCCCTATAAAGTAGTCTTAGTTCGGTTCCAGGCGGAATCTTTCCTTAGTTCTGCGTGCGGGGAAAACAAGCGCAATTTACTGTGGGCTGATCCGCAGTCAAGGGTGTCTCTAGTTCCTTCCGCAATTTCATTCCGCCACTGCTCCTTGCCTATCTCACTTCACTTCATTATTTCTTCGGGGTTGGTAGAGCAGTCGAGTTCACGCAATTTATACGAAAATAATTTTCGCGAAAGCATAAGGAAACGACTTTAGGTAAACAAACGAACTGCAAAACTACTTTCAGTAAAGTTAAGGCTCGGTTCCTGTCGCCATATAGAATTTCATTATTTTTCGCATTTGTGAAAATTTGAGACGAAAAATGTTATATCTGCGACTGTACCACAAATTCTATTTACTTTGCGCTACAGTACAGACGAGGCGATTGAGCTGGTCATGTATAATCAGGTCACAGTCAGGCAAATTATAAATATATAAAATTTTGCCATATAGATTCCGGCGTAACTAAACATTATCAGCTCAATTGCCTTGTCTGAACTGTAGCGTAAAGTAAATATAATTTTCGGTATGGTCGTAGATTTAACATTTTTCTTCTCAGACTTTCACAAAGGCGAAAAATAATAAATTTCAATATGGCGACTAAAACCGAGCCTTAAAGGCGATGCTGAAAATTTATGTAACAAGACTTTCTGCGAAATGACTTTCGGCAAAACTACATCTCTGACATATTTTCTGGAAAACGTTTTTCGGGGAAACGAAGCGCCTCACTTCACTCCATATTCTTCTCGTTTGTGATTACTCTACCATAGTTCATAGAAAATATTTGTAATATTCTTTCAATTTCCCAATTATATGTAGTCTAGTTTTCATAGTTTGCCGTTTTGAAATTCATAACCTTGTCAACATTACAGATTGCAACTAATTTTACAAAATACCATAGCAGTAGCTTTTATTCAGTGTGGCTAGCGGTAAAGTAATTTATTTCTTACTTTATATCAAAAGTAATTTACAGAACTCCAAATCTGTTGTTTTAATTTACTTGTACTTATGTACTGTGAAGTGACATTTGTTACGAGAAATAGTTTATACTATCTAACAACTTGAAAATTATAAACATGTAGTTTCCAAACAACTTTTAACACAAGTTCAAAATAAAATAACAGTCGACAGCTAGGAAGTTAAATAGCCTGTACACAACTTCGCACAAGATCAGGAAGTAGGACAGGAGTCAGCCATGTCCCTTGCTAAGAAACATTCCAAAAATTTTCCGGAGCATTTTCGGGAAATCATGTTAAACAGAAATCAGGATGGTGGAATGAGGGGATCGAACCCGGGTCCTCCCGAATGCGAGTCTAACGTTTTAGCGTTGCGTTACCTCGCTCGATCCCAAGATAAAATGATATGTTCGTATTTACTAATGAATTTATTGACTGTTGACTGCATGCTATGCGACCTTTTCAAACACTCAGTACTACAGTGGACATACAAATAAGCAAGCACGTCTTACAAGCACCCATATCAGCAGATGTCTAAATAAACTAAACAATTAGTAAAAATAGGGCAGTTCCATTACTTTATACGTTTGTGCAATAATAAATAATACATAGGCATTATTTTAATAATATGTAGTATAGCTGCGATGGACTTTGTCAGTAGTCGTTGGGTTTTCTCGGTGTGCTCCCGTTTTCCTTATTTCCTCATTCCGTCACTGCTCCATGCTTGCATTACTTCACCCTCGGCAGCGTTAAAAACCTCGAAGATAATAGCTCTCCCAAATCTCTCTTCTCAATTCAGCCAACTTAATATTTTTCACTAAGCGGATTTTGTTGAGGGTTGAGACCAAACAGTATGTTGATGCTCAAGTGACTTCTTTTACAAAAATATTTCTTCTCTTTGCTTTTTTTTTTTTTTTTTCACAGCATTCTCAGGGGGCTTATTCCGTAACTTTTCGAGACTCTTATGAGATCTTTATACAAAGACAGTTCGTCGGTAACTCTTTACGACGGTAAATGGTATTCTGTAGCTAAAAATGGCGTCGTGACTGTCTTTCAAAAGTTTCGTGACTCTCTTTATATAAAGATCGTAAACTCTGCACGAGTATTTATTGGTCGCTACTTCGCACGAAATTGTAAAGAGTTCTGTTGTATTATTGTCGTATTAGTCATCATTAGTTTTAATTCTGTCAGTTCTACGTATATGTAATTTTATTTTTTGCATCTGTAAG
The DNA here is from genome assembly GCA_003012365.1 of Medauroidea extradentata. Lineage (NCBI taxonomy): Eukaryota > Metazoa > Arthropoda > Insecta > Phasmatodea > Phasmatidae > Medauroidea > Medauroidea extradentata. The sequence goes on from PNEQ01028416.1 coordinate 15,401, forward strand.
AAAAATTGTTAAGTGTAAGAGAAAGCTACATGCCTTAACTTCGTCATTTGAAAAAATAAATAAATAAATAAAAAACGTCTTCTAGGACGTTGTTACGAGATAAAGATCACGAAAATGGGCGACATATTTAAGTTGCATTCTACAGTCATCGTCGTTGGAGAACAAATAATGAAACATTGCTCGGAAAGGGACTGAAACACGTTATTTTATTTTTCCTTGTATATTAAATACGTTTCGTAGATATGTGTATATTAACTTTTACTTCTCACGCAAACTACACATTCAATACAGTACGCGTGCCGCTATCTCTTGGCCATAGATACACCCACACAATACTGTGCCGCTACATCTTGGCCATAGATACACCAACACAATAATGTGCTGCTACCTCTTGTAAATCGGTACACTAACATTCTGTTCGAGGCTAGTTGATTTTAAATTTTCATAATCGCTATTCTAAAGAGGAACAAATATGATTTATAACATTTAAAACTAAATTTAAGTAATCAGCAATTGAAAACACGCTGTGAAAACTGAGGAAATATAATTTAGTAAGATGTATGAAGGTTTTCAGAGTAGAGACTACAGTGTTGCCAAGTATATTGATATTCTGGTAAAGAGAGGTGTTAGAGAATGCGAAATAAAGTAGTGATGAGTGAATATCTGAATTGATGTCGCTCTCTAAAGACAATAACAAGTGGCGATTCAGAGAGGTGAAGTTAGAGAATATACTCTCAGATCCTTTCGATAGAGACGACTACAAAATATGAAATAAATGAGACATATGCCATTTCTGCACTACACGCAAGCTTCCCCGACAACATGCCGAGAAGTAGCCACCTCAGGGAGATTCCTCGAACTAACCCTATTGACCATGGACAATCTCCTTTCGAGGTCGACAACCTCTCAAGGATACGAGGGGTGGAATGGAAGGGGTTGCTTCCAGGTATACCTGGACTCGCCTGGAATTCTACCCGCTTACACGTCCTTCCACTACGCAGAAACAACACAGTAACACAGGCTGGCTTTTAAAAACTGGCTGTTAGGGTGCCGCCTACACCGAGTTATTATTTGTGTTTACCAAGGAAGCGATAAGGGAGACACTGCTGTGCACTTTCCAGATCATAATAGATGTTCCATGCAAGGTTCTGGACTGGTGTGCTATCTTTCCGGCAAAAAATTAGCTATTACATTTACGAAGTGACAGCAGTGCCGTCATATCAGTCATGACTCTGGTGTGAAGTTTTTCGTGTAGACCTCTACCCGATTGTGGGATATTAACTAGATTATAGTATCATACTTATCGAGGATAATGTTTACTGTGATGTAATAATTACACATCGAGATCGAGTAAAAACCACAAAATAAAATTATTCATACTGACGTATATTTTAAAGCAACCGGCGAATCACTGGTAAATATGTGAGCAGTATTTAGATGAAAAGTAAAGTGTAAAATCCGACTTCATACATATTATAGATTTTTAATCAAACGGATACCCCGACATTTAACTTCTAAAATTTACGACCGGAAAACAGACAAGTTTTAAATCCGCAGTTTGATTAAGTAGTTCAGATTCCAAAACAAAATAAAAAAAATCCCAGAACGCACTCAATTTGGAACTGAAGACTATACTTAGTGTAATAATTTTAAGACGCTTTAAAAAAAACAGGTTGATCAGTTTTCGTCTCAAATCAAAGTGGAAATTAAACTGATTAAACCATATAAACGCGCGAGATGTGTACCCCATTTATTTTCGTTTTAAGTACGTTAAAGTTAAGAATATTTAATTTTAGAGCCATCATAGTAAACAAGGTCATAAAGTTCTGGTCAATATTGCTTAGAGTTTTTTTAACAGCAAATATGCAAAAAAATTGCGTCCTTTCAGTGTGTCTTCTGGAATTCAAATAAGAATTATGGTGACTTTAATCTTTAAATAAATAACAACATCTATATATATTATTATTTAAACAGAAATGAAATTTTTAAAGGAGTAGGTGTCACTTACATCGACAACAGCGATGACAGCGAAGAAAAAACCTACTTTTTGACTTGGTTTTGAGAAATTTCCGATTGATTGCAAAACTTTTTACTCTATTGTAAACACGGAGACATTTCCTATTTTGCCACATTTAATTTTGGAGCTTCGCGATAACGGAACATGGACTTTACTGCTAACTCATTACCGTCCAAACTGAGGGGTACTATGAATGTTACAACAGCATATTCTGCTGTGAGTTTCTTTAGTCTAAAATATTTACGTTAAAAGCAGACGTACAACAACTGTTCGCAGTAAAAATGGAAGGTCAGTTTTTTGCGTTAATGGAAGTCCGAAATCCTTCGTTATTGTCCCTTGCATATTATTAAGTCATGCAAAATTGCCATAGTAGTGAACAAAGTATCATACATTTTTAATGTAAGTTGCGATACGTAATAATTGTGGCTGAATCGTAAAATTAAAATAGAGAAGCCGTAAATAAAACAATAGGGTCATCGCTTAATGTCCCATAGAAATAAGCCAGCCAGAAAAACACTGCGCCCCCGCGCATAAACGCGAGCCAGTCTAGCCCTTATCGCTTGTCTGTTTCCATATATTCTTACCTACAGATTTACAACACCAAAAAATGTGGTCGTATGCGTAGAGATGCTGACATAAGAAATTGTAATATTTCTTTTATTGTGCGTACGCAGAGGACAGCAACCAATGACAGCAAAGGATTTCGTGAGTGTTCGCCATGTTGGTTCAACCTTCTAAAGTACACAAGTACAAATCACAACTAAAAGAAGTTTTAATCTTAAAAACTATGTTTCTATATAGTGATTGATGTTTTACGCTTTGCAGTTTATAGGAACTTTGCTTCTATATGTCATATAGATATGCTTCTATATGTCATATAGATAAACCCTTCAAATACGATTTCACTTCAAATGTGTTACAATGGTCTTCGGTTGATTTTATACAGCAAGGAATATTTCAGATTCGTCGAAAAAATTCCGTTCACTGAAAATAACAGTAAGAAACCATTTGTGAATTAATTTTGCGCAAGGCGTCTGGTCGTGCACAATTTTTACTGTCTTCATATGTGTTCTGTGCTTACGTTTTATAATTGTGAACCAACCCTAACAGCATGCCTCTACCTACTGACACAGGAAACAACGCCCCTCGCAGGAATTCCCCGAGCATACCTGCGCGCCACCGTGACCGAGTGCCTTGTGAAAAATCCCCTCCCCACTGGAAGCGGGCACAAAGTAGGGAATCCACGGTGTTTGGAGTGAAAACAGCAGACTGAGGGCATGTCCTCGCACGCCACTCCAGAGGACAACGATCCCTGGGCTCCTTCAAGGACGCGAGCTGTCTTGAGGGGAGGGTGACTTTCTTGACTGTGGATATTGTTCGGCGAACTCGCCCTCCCTATACAACCCCCCTTGTAACCTGTCGCTAATAAAGGACGGCAGCCCCCAGCGAGTGCGAGACCTTGTCGAACCGGTCAGGGGTGCCAGACGTTATGGAAAAGAGGAGGGTTGGTGTTATGCTGCGACGGGGGAGGGTGTCTTTTGTGCTGGCAAGTGTTTATAGTGTTTGAAAGGCAGGAAAGGGTCAGTATACCTCCCTACCCATCCATACATCCGCCCAAACCCTGGTCCACGTGTGTGTGGACACGTTCTCAACATTCCTTCAAAGTTATCCCTTCTTTCTGCAAGTCCCGGTAAGAAGAAACACGCTCGATACATACACGGGTAGATGTGAGTTGTACTGACAGACTAAGAAAGAAATACAACTAAGAAAGTTATTTGAAGTTATATGTAAACAGAATAGTGAGAGAGATATGTGCCCTTAAAACTTATGTTCCTAATGTGTATACTACATATTTTTCTCTGAAATATAATATGTGTAAGAACAAATAACCCTACATTACAAACAAAATAAATACTGTAACAACCCACTGGTAAAGCACGTACCCATTTCGAGCAGTACAGTTTACTTGTTTAGTGCCTTTATTTAAAATAACGTAGTTAAAGCATGTAGCCGTCTCTTATACGTTACCATTATTAAACAAATTAAGAACTCAATACGTTACACATACAAAAAATAAACAAATAGTAATAACAAAATAACATCTGTGCATTACGATGACACATAAGACGCTGAATTAACTTTAAAAATTATGGAAAAATTATTATGTAGTGATACGTCGTACGACATTAATAAGAAGTAACACATTACTTGATAAATGTAACATTCAGTAAATTAATATAATAACAACTCAGAGTAATGTAAGCACATCAAGTTATCGAGCTCGAGAATCCAGATTTCATATTTAGGCATATAAATACTGTATTTGAATTCTTCGCTATAGTACCCAAACATTATTTCTTACTTTAATATTTCATATAAAAGAACTACAACTTTAGTTGAAAGTGCCGAATTTATTGTTTATAAATATATTAGTTTCATTAATGTACAAACATAGATAGCCGTATATAAATTTAGTTTTTTTTTTTTTTTTTTTTTTTTTTTTTTTTTTTTTTTTTTTTTTTTTTTTTTTTTTTTTTTTTTTTTTTTTTTTTTTTTTTTTTTTTTTTTTTTTTTTTTTTTTTTTTTTTTTTTTTTTTTTTTTTTTTTTTTTTCGTATTTTTAGACGTTCCAGCCCATGAACTATAGTTATTTTCATATTAATTGCAAATATTATATGTTTGAATTTATATTTATAATAGTCTATTTCAATTGTGTTACTATTCTGTGCAGGGTCTTAGCCGATATGTATATATGTGTGTGTGTATGTATGTATATATATCTATATGTATATATGTATCTATATGTATATATATGTATGTATATGTATGTGTATGTGTGTATGTATATATATGTATATGTGTATGTGTATATATATATATATATATATATATATATATATATATATATATATATATATATATATATACTAGCAGTCCCCCGCGGCTTTGCTCGCTAGTATTATTCGTAACTGACAATATTTTCTTTAATTGAAAAACCTCTTTGTACACAAGATTGGTACTTCAGTCATCAAGTGTTAGAATGTCCAAGCGGCTAGTTGAACTAATTCTGCAGAAGGATAAGTAGCTATAGCTGTCCATGCGAAAAGCAGTCTTAAGTTTGTCCTTGCCACCAACAGCGACATCGCCTGGGCCTTATTTATAAAACTGCCAATTTGACGTTCTATGGTAGTTACAGACATCTAAGGTAAGAGGTTAATCGAATGAGAAACATCTGTTTACCCTGTGCACAACCATTGGTGACGGTGCCCTCAATTATATATTGTCAAAATATTCACATTAACTTTATTGACATTACAAAGTTTCAGAGAGTTAAGGTGTCGCGGAAATGTATTTGGTGCCCCAAACCTGAGATTAGTGAGATGATATATCGTCGGTTTACTGCCAAAAGTGACAATGTCAAAATGAGATAAAATTATAAAAAAGCTAGGAATATGTATATGTTGTTCACGAACAATTGCCCAAGTTTAAAGTCTATTCGTCGTTTCGTACTGTTGTGTCACAGTATAGTAACATACCACATTTTTGTTAATATCTACAATTTATTACTGTTTTTAAACGAAATAGCATTTATGACTTAATCACTTTTGGCAG
>PNEQ01028417.1:0-21009 GCA_003012365.1 Medauroidea extradentata
CTCAAGTAAGTAGGTGCAAGAAATAGCTGCACATGTGAGTATAGCAGTATATTTAAGACACCGTTAGTGGTACCCCGTAGTTTAGGTCGTTTTCCTTTGTGGAGCAAACTGAGGCAGATCACAACCGATAATAAACTGGGACGAACACTCATGACTTAGTGAATTCCGCCACTGGTGTTACCTATTCACGTTCACACTGCAAGACATAAATCACGGGAAAGAATTTTTGTACGTTATTGTGCCATGTAAGTCTGGTGAACTATTATTAAAAGACTGAAAGTTATTAAAGAAATTGGCTCCTTTTTTCTTATATGTAAACTCCTTAGGTAAACTCCTCAGGCTATCCGGGCATATAAATAACAAACAAGGAAAAGTCTAATTAGATAAGTCATCGCCGGCAGCAAGGACATCATTACCTCCAACATCTAGATAGTAATCACAACGTAGACGAATAGACGTGACGTAGCACTACATTCTGATATTATCCCACTTCTATAAAAAAATTTCAGGCGCCTTCCTTTCTGTGAAGCAATAACTGGGTCTGCATTTGTCATTAAAGAATCACTTTTCTCACGTTCGACTGAAAGGACAGCTAAATCATGAAGGCGATTATTGGTCATGTTTGCACGCAAATAGATTTTGATGTATTTCTTTGTCGAAAAACTTCTTTCTGCATATGGTGTGCTTAAAGGAATCACCAAAACAAGTTTCAGAACATTTTTAAATCTTGGAAAACTATTTTCGTATTGCTAACCTCTCTATACAGTTGCGACATGGCTGTACATCTACGAAACATTGTTATTTTTGGATCACATTGTTTTGTTAGCCACATTAAGGCTTCGTTGTCAGTACTGTAAGATTTTGCAAGGATTTCCAATATATCTGAATCCATTAATGCTTCTGAAGTTGGATCGCAAGTTATGGAGAAAAAGACGGCTCTCAATCGACATTTTTCAGTAATAGTATCTTGTGTACAAACTTTTCTTTTTCCGACTGACTTTGTTACAAAGTGATTGGTTAGGGGAACACTAATTGTTTCCTTTCTTGAACTGCTAGATGTACTGGGAGAGAGAATATTAGATATTTCCTGTGATTTGTATGGCCTCATTAGAAAATTTGTCAAACTTCTCTTCTGTTTGTGTATGTGCAGTTTCTTCTTTTGTTGATTGATTTCATTTTTGGCAGCGCCCAAAATTCAAGTTTGAACATTGCAGATACATTGGCAATGAATTGACAGTGGACTAGTTATCATCTAAGCAAACCAGCAAGATGATATCAAAACAAGCAAACTGACATAGTAGACTTTTTTCTTTTGCTGCTTCTTTCTTCTTCGTGCTTTGTGAACATTCTTACAATGTTTTAACAACACCATTGAAACGTAGTTTAAAATAATGTACACCTTTATATTTGGAAACCTATCTAGTATCACTGTGTTGTGGCACATTCAATTTGTCCATTCCACACGAAGTTTGCGACGACATAATCACATTATGACATAACGTAGAAGAAGACTGAAATGCATAAATAGCTTCTAGAAGTCCAATAATTTCTCCTACAATCTGAACATTCTTTGATATTTCTACAAGTACTAGGTTTAATCTATGGGTGTGGCAGTGAACACAGCGGCAAGGGTTATTAGCCATTTGTCTTATCAATGCCAGTACATACTCCGTTCAAAGCACCAGAGATTACTGATGCGCCATCAAATGATTGGCTGACACAATTAGTTAGGCCAAGTCCTACAGAGTTTAAAAAACAATTAATTGTGTTAGCTAGGGCATGAGCATTCAGATGATCCAACTCTATGAAACCAAGAAATAGCTCCTTGATGTCAGTGCCATGTAAATATCGAACACATATACTCATTTGTTCTGCAATACCATCATCACGTGCTTCATTAACAATTATACTGTAAACAGTACTTCCAGATTTGATTTCTCTGACTATATCTCGTGTCATTACAGATGATGCTGCTTTGAGCGAGTCATTTTGTGTGATGTTTGAAGTGTATTAAGCCTTTTTGAGGCATATTATTTAACTTTGAACTCAAAGTAGGTTAATCAATTCTTGAAAATTATAGAAATTTTTCAAATCTTGGGATTCTGCCCCCTCTTTATCTCAGAACACACCTCCCTTAACTTTATTTGAACTTTCTCGTGTCCCGCAAACCAATATATTGCCAAGCACAAAATTTAACTCCTCTAATAAGAGATTTCAATGTCTTGCGATTTTCCACTACAGTTTCGGTTATGTGATCGTTTATTTGGACTGTGACTGGTCCAGACTGTTTTGCTTGTAACCACCCTTGGTATTTAGCTAAAGTAAGTTTATGAGCATTTGAATGTTCGTGTTTGGTCGCCATGTTGCCAATATGTTTCCAATCTGAATATCCCTATTGAATAACACGTCTTCACATATGCTGTCTTTGACTGTGAAATGAGGGCAAACAAAGCAGAATAATGCATAATTTTCAACTGAACATTCTAACCATGAGTCTCATGTAACCACAGCCATCAACCCCGAACTTCAGGTGACAAACGAACTCACCACGCGACTGCGATATCATCCGACACCACTGTCTGCTGCGCCGCCACTCCGTGTTACGTGTTGGTATAACTGGAGGAGTGGGGAAGGTAGTTTTATTACACCTACACGGTAAAAATAAGTTATGGTGATTCATTGTCTTACATGATAACCTGTCCAATGGTCCAGTATAGCAGTAACAATATTTGTTTTAGCCGCCAATTAGAAAACAACGATTTAGTTAAAAATCAAATAAAAAGAAAAAATTCACATCAAAATTTTGGGTGGGCCCGTGCCCACCCGGCCCACCCGCTAAAACCGCCACTGATTGCACAGTACCTGCAAGCACACACAATTGCACAGTGCCTGCGAGCACACACAATTGCACAGTGCCTGCGAGCACACACAATTGCACAATGATTGCAAGCACGCACAATTACACAGTGATTGCAAGCAGGCACAATTACACAGTGATTGCAAGCACGCACAAGTGCACAGTGATTGCAAGCACGCACAAGTGCACAGTGATTGCAAGCACGCACAAGTGCACAGTGATTACAAGCACGCACAAGTGCACAGTGATTACAAGCACGCACAAGTGCACAGTGATTGCAAGCACGCACAAGTGCACAATGATTGCAAGCATGCACAAGTGCACAGTGATTGCAAGCACGCACAAGTGCACAGTGATTGCAAGCACACACATGTGCAGAGTTATTGCAAGCACACTCAGGTACATAGGGGCTGACTGTAACCAAGGATATGTGTGACCAATCTGCAAGGGATTGGAAGTGGCCAATTTACACCTAATCTGCAACTTTCTAAAAATCTGTATTTATTACATTTAAACCCATTACTACTTTACTTATTTTAAATATACAGAAATAACACATAATTATTGAACCCACTGCACTACAGAAATAACATTTCACAATTTCAGTAGGTACCCAATTTAAAATGTGTGTAAAGAACAATGAATATTGTAAAATGTATCTATCTCTCTTATACCAAATAAGGCTGTAAATATGCAGATACAATATAAACACGGCAAATAATTTTTTAAAATTAACATTTTATGTCTTGAGATTTAAATTAACAACATACACCAAGACAGTTTGGTAACCATTTAACCAGTTTATAAATGATCAAAAACTTGTGCAGTTAATTTCCGACAGTGAAACCCCTATCCGTCGTTATTCAAGGGACCAATGAGAAAAAAGATGGATGTGAGAAAACGAAACATGCAGGAAAAGCACAAACCCCCCCCCCTTAGAAAAATAAAAACATAACCTCAAAAATTATTTTTAATATGTCCATCACATGAAAATTTGCACTTCAAATATGTGTGTATTAAATATGGTCGTAGCTCATTTGAATTGTCGATCTAGTTTAACGTCAAAGGTGCCAATCCGAGACATTTGGCGATGTCAGGATGCTTTCACCGGGACATTTCTCTACCTCCTTTATTATTTCAAGGCATTCAAGTGAGCAAACAGATTTTGAAGGCCGCGACATTGTTACAGCAATAATTTATAAACATATTTCACAGGCCTTAAAATAAAAATAGTGTACTCCACTTGTTAACAAAATTCACAAAACTGTTGCTATCTAAACGGAAAACGTAACAAGAGCAAGATGCGTATTTACAAGGTGAAACGTAACCTCTCCGACTCCTGCGCTTGCGCTCGGCTGCCTTCGGGTTTACTTGGAAGTGCACAAAACGGCAGAAGAAAATCCTCATAATTCTTGACATTACTGCAATTTATTCACTACACTTTACTGAAATGCGAAAATAAATGCACACATTTACAATAGAACAAAATTAATTAGTATACAATGCGTGTTCGAAATCTATTGAAAATAATTTGTATATCAACCTTAAAAAAAATTCTTCCTCTATAAAAAAATTGCGTATTTCTGTTGGTGGCAACATGTTCATTGTTCGTTTAGTTAACAAAAATACGGCAATGTTTGTGTTTAAACACACAACCTACAGTACGTAAAACATTTCCTAAAATAAGATGAACGATTGCCAAAACATATTTGAAACAATAATGGTGAAATTTATAGTCAAAACAAACCAAACATATAATGTTCGCCCGTATTTTTGACAATGGTAAAAGTTTGCCTTGTGCAGTTATGATTTGTTGTTTACACCTGTTTGTTTCGAGAAGTGTATACAAGCGTAATATGAAAATGTTGTAATGTAGCCTATTTTAATATACAGTAGAAACCTCTTATAGTGTTCCCACTTATAATGTTTTCCTGGTTATAATGCTACCTTCACTTAGTCCCTAAAACTGATTTGTAATAGAAAACCACCCTGTTATAATGTTTTACCTTTTATACTGTAAACATTTTTTTGGTCCCTTGAGAAACATTATAACAGGGTTCTACTGTATTCAGTTTGTTGAACAGAGTAGTAACAGGTGCAAATAATTTCCACTATTATTTTATTATTATTTTATTATTATTTTATTATTATTTTATCATCCTTTTAAATCCATAGTTCAATTTTTCCCGTTTTTATTAGTCAATCAATTGGCTTTATGGGGTGGTTTATTGTCAGATGAGGATAGCAGCCAATGACCGTCGAGGCTCATTATAAGAATCCCTATAGCTGGAAATAGCTGATTGGCCGAAGCGGCGTCACGCCATAAAGAAGGGAAGCGGGAGGTAGAAGAAAGATGTGCGGCAACGAGAATGGTTGTAGGTTCGGTGCCCAGTTTTTCAGTTGTAGAAAATTGGTTGCGCAGGAGTAAATTGGATATTACCTACCGTTATAAGATGTAGGTCGGTGCTATAGTGACTTGTTTTCTTCTACATGAAGAATTCTGTGTATATTGTATTTTGGTGAAAATAATAAAAGTGAAGAAAAGCTCTAAATCTGTGAACTCGTATCATCTTCACCTGAGCATGGGAATCACCAACATTATAACGTAAAATGTAAGTTAACTGTTTTTTGTTGTTGGCGAAAATGTCTGAACGGTTAATACGGGAAATTTATGTATATATGAACGATCCATGTGGGTTTATTTAACATTGTTTATATAAGCAATTTGTTGGGACCGTGAAAAACAATGAATGGATCCGGGAAAACAAAAGAAACGGGAACAATGCAACGAGGTTCCACTGTACACCAAGTAATTGCATATGGCAGTCAACCTCAAAATTTCACATATTAAATGGACAAAAAATGAAAATCTTCATAATCACGGATTCCAAATTACTATTTAAGTGTATATCCTCAAATGTACATTAAAAAAAAAGGTAATTTCCATGTTTTTAAGGTTACGTATTATACTGCAGTAAGTGGTGTTTGGAACTACTTCCATGATAAAAATGTGAAAATGTTGAGAAATGGGTCCACCAAAAATGATGTAACAAGAGGCAGAAAGTATAAATGAAGATATGAACAAGTAACTTTCAAAATCCACATAAGATAACTATACGATAATGTGAAAAAATTTTATGTGTTAAAAACAAACACAACATACATGCACAATAATTTTGTATAAAAAAAGGGTTTAAATGAGAGAAACTACACAACTTTGTTCTGTAGGTTTCTTCTTTACGAAATGTGATGTTGCCTGTTTGGCTCAATTGAGAAAGTCTTTACTGAAACATTGGTTGTGGAACACAGGTAAAATACGGTTTACAAAACTGAAATGTTTTTAATGGTTCTGTTGTTCATTAATGATCTGAACTTAGCTCTATCTATCTTTACAACACTGAAAATTCTTTCACATGCTGCATTGCTATGAGGCACAAGAAGAATGGCCAGAATGACTTTTAGAGATTTGTTGATATTTCAAAGTCTTGTCAGCTCTCTGCAAAGCACCTACACTAGCCCATACTGTATGAACTCTGTCCAGCCTGCCTATCCTTTGTCCGACTTAATAACATACAGAAATTGCAAAGAAAATTTACGCTTCAAATCCTGACCATACTATTTTTTATCCTATGTATTATAAATGATTTTAAAAAAACTCCATAAATAACGAACACCACCACACGGAAACAGTGAACACATGATGTTAAAACTATGCTTAACTACTTCATACAACAACACTGAAACAATTCAATAAACTTCTGTTAGTAACTTCTGCTCACAACCTACGGCGACTTTAACGTCAATAAAGATCTAATGAAAATATAACGCATAATTCCAAATATAACGCATAATTCCAGACTATTAAACTATTTATTTACACTATCTGTTCCATTTTTCTATTACCGCCATTACTGCAGTAAACAGTGGTACTATAAAAAAACTGGCATGGTCACAAGACAAAACCACACTACACTGTTTACTATGTAGTGTGCATGCACGAGTACTTCGTCAGCAGATATTGTACATGCGCTTAAGATTAACAGTTACTCTTGTGTCACACATGCATAACGTGACATGCACTGGCATGCAGCTCATCAATTTAGTTTATTTAATACGGTAATTTCAATTTTTTTTTACATAGAAATACTTAATAATTTTTTGTAACCAATTAATTATTTCAAGTTAATCAAATGTAAGGTGTGTCAAGGATATATACAGTCAGGTCCAACATAGCAATTGGGGATACTAGTCCAGAAATTAAAATTTTTGTAAATAATTTAATTTCAACTGCTTATGTGAGTTTGGTAGCAGTCATTTTTACAGTTTAATTTTATTTGTTTCGTACTATGTTTAGACTCATTTTAAAGAGAAATAAATTTTTAGTATTTTACATAATTTTCGCAGCTGTATTACATACAAGTATAACTGACCATTTTGCAATTGCTGTTAGTTACAAAGTTAACTGTCCGAAGTTCTATACAAATGATAAGACTTATTCAAAAATTAATAGAAAAAAATTATCTGATATAATTTCAAGTGAAACCTGGGAATGTGTTATGGATGAACAAAATGTAGATGCAGCCACAAATCAGTTTTTAAATAAACTTGATAATTTAATAAATAAAGCAAGTTTTCAAACTGTCACAAAACAAAAAACATTTAAGCGATTAAAACCATGGATTACAATAGGATTAATTAAGTCTATCAGAACAAGAGACAAAATGAAACAAAATCTAAATAAGCAACCTTTTAATACATTGCTTAAGAATTCTTACTGTAATTACAGAAATAGATTAACTTTAATAATACGTATAGCTAAAGATACTTATTACGGAACTAAAATAGCTGAAGCACAAAATAATCCAAAGGAAATATGGAAAATTATTAATGACGTCTCCGGATCTAAAAAAGAAAATGTTAAGACGGAAATGTAATAAATGCAGCCGTAAAAGCTGAGGAGGCCGCTAATGTGTTAAATACATACTTTACAAATGTAGGGAATAATATGGCTTCAGCGATATCAAAAAATACTTCTCAACATGTTGTTACGAATAACTATGTAAACTCAAAATTATATTGTAAATCTATATTTTTAGAACCAGTCACTGACTCTGATATAATTACAATTATGTCTGAAATTAGAAACTCATAAACTGTAGGTCCCGATAAGATAAGTACAATATTATTAAAAGATAAATATAAATTGTGCAAGCCTATTGCAGATATTGTAAACTTAAGTCTAAGCCTTGGGATATTTCCTCAACGTTTGAAGGAAGCAGTTGTTTTGCCTTTGCATAAAGGTGGGGATTTTACTTCTGTCACAAATTACAGACCAATTTCTATTTTAAGTAATGTATCAAAAATTCTAGAAAAGTGTGTCAAAAAATATTAATGGTTTTCTTAGAGAAAAACCAAATAATATCTAAAAATCAGTTTGGTTTCAGAAAAGGTTTAAATACAAATGATGCATTGACTAAATTAACAATCTTTGTCCATGATGCAATCAAAAATAACAAAACCTGTCTATGTGTCACTTTAGATCTTGCTAAAGCATTTGATACAGTATCACATTCAATATTATTGGAAAAAATGGAAAAAATTGGAATAAGGGGATTGGCTAACAGATGGTTTAACAGTTACTTAGAAAATAGAATACAATGTGTTAAAGTAAACAATAAGCTTGGAAACTCAACGAGAATAAATACAGGAGTCCCGCTGGGAAGTATTCTTGGCCCAATTCTGTTTTTGATTTATATAAATGATTTGTGCAACATAGATATGAATGGTCAACTAATATCTTATGCAGATGAAATTGTGATTCCTTTTTTCATCTCATTCATGGACATCAGTTTTTAATATAGCTAATGAAGAGTTAATTAAAGTGAAATCTATAATAGATAAAAATTTGCTCTCTCTTAATGTAACTAAAACAAAGTGCATATCATTTTCTGCGAACAAATATGGTCAACCAAAGGAACACCAAGAACTCAAAATACATAACTGTAGTAAATTAAATGCAAACTGTAAATGTAACGTCATAGAACGAGTAGAGGAAACAAAGTATATGGGTGTTATGTTAGATTGTAATTTAAAATGGGACAGGCATGTTTCTTACTTAACTAAAAAAATTCGTAAAACAATATATAAATTTGTGGAACTTAGATCTGTTTTATCAATTGAATACATAAGAATTGTTTACGTAGCCATTATTCAATCTGTTCTGATGTACGGTATATTAGCATGGGGATATATGAGCAAAACGGCAATCAAGCCACTAATTTTAATACAAAATGTTATTTTACGAACTGTGTTTAGAAAAACTTTAAACCATCCATCAAAAGAACTTTTCAGTCGTTTGAGAGTATTCAATATCAGAAAATTGTATATTAGAACCATATTAGTCAATTTCTTGAACAAAAAGTTACAAGTACAGTATTTATCTCATATATATCCTACTCGATATAATTTAAACGAAAATTTACCAATTCCCCTAGTTCACAAAACAATTTCTCAAAGATCATCCACATTCTTGCTTTAAAAAATTGTAGCAATTCTTCCTGAAATTATAAAAAATAAAAATATAAACAAAAAAATATATTGATCTATGGTTAAATAACTTAACTGATGAAGAGTTGTCTTTAATCTTTACGTAGTAGTTTTACTTTAGTTAATTATTTTCACATTCTTTATATTTCAAATTGTTAAATACAATCTGTATCCATTAAAAACTAATTTTTTTTTTTTTGTATTTGATGCAGCATTCAATTTTTGTTCTCAAATTAATTTATACCTGATGACAAGTTTTATTACATAATTAACCGCAGCTATAGAAAATAATTTGTCTAGTAGCAATCACACACAAGCTTTGCTTATGCGAGTGTGATGTCTTCCATTACATAAAACGTATTTATGTAAAGTGCTGTAATCTGTATATGGAAAGAAATTATTATTATTATTATTATTATTATTATTATTATTATTATTATTATGTAAATTACTTTTTCTTGTACTTTGCTTCGTGTACGTTTTAATTTCACTACAGCCATGAGTTAACCATCTTTTGGATGTGATTCATCTGGCAGGTCAAAGTTTAGACTGGAGGAGGCACGTAGAGGGTCGCGCAGGCATTGTAGCCTGGTCAGCAAGCTCCTTGTTTGTCGCATCATGGGCAGTAGTGCCGTGTGAAATGGAGCTTTGGTAAGGTATTGCACTGTGGACCTGCTTGTCTGTCTGGCTGCAGAAAGTGTTCCGAATTAAATAATATGTTGCATAGTGTTTGTTTCTATTGTGGTGAAAAATAAATTATTTACATAAAGAGCAATATTATAATCAAATTTAAAGACTTCAACATTTACCTACTGTTTTTTAGAGCATTGTGGATCCTATTGTATCATTCCACCACATTGGAGTTCAAGTCAAGAGAGTCCGCCCAAGATGACATCAGTCGACGAGTCATGGCGGTCGAAAGCGAAGGTGCGAGGCACGTAGGACAAACATTGGAGAGGGGCTGTGAAGTCTATAAGACGTATTCGCTAAAAAAGGGGCGCATATAAGTCCCTACCTTTTCTGTTCTCTTTTTATTTAATCACCATTAAATTATGGTCATGTATAACTAGTATGGAGCCATAGTCGCTAAAGTAAGTAGGATGCAGTTAGTGCTATTAGTTTAACACTCAACAAGTCTAAGTCTCCGTTTCCATTTAAAATGTAACCGCAGCAGAATGTTTCTACATTTCACTGAAACAAAATCTGTGGGCAGACACACACTAATCAATCTCTGCAGAACTTGGGAGCATCTGCCTCCTAGTGTATTTAGAGATTTTATGTTTGTTTTGTCAACATAAACTGTTTGTTTGTGGCGGACTGCAATTGTTAAGCACTGTTTGCTTTATCAAGAGATTTTTTAACTCTGATAAGGATACTGGTTGCATTGTGTAGTAAACAATGAAATAATAAATGTTATTCCTAATGTGCACAAAGACTAGACTTCCCACATTTTAGAACTTTAATCTCTAATAAACTGAAAACATTTACAACTGACAAACAAAGCCTATGTAAACTGCTGTATTAACATTTAGAGGTCCTGACTAATTATCACAAAATTAACTAATACTGGTGATAAATAGTTAAATGACTTTTTCTGTTATCACAATTAAATTTTATCTCAAAAAATACCATACATTTTTGCAACTCATATGTATTTCACAATAATATGATACTACTTGTATCAAAACTCTATTTACTTGTTGACATACTAACACAATTTAATAAAAAAAATAATGGCATTATTTTTGGCCATGACATTCAAAAAACCAATAAAAAAAGAATTACTACCTTTACATGTCTCTTCAAAGAATCTTGCAATGTTTCATCTGAGCTACCTAGCTAGAGGCAGTAATGATAACGACAGCAATGACAAAGATAACAAAGATCACAATGATGAATGTAAAGTATGACCATACATTTGCGCAAAGGGGCTTTGACTAATGAAATAGCATAAATGGCCACAACAGCTCAAATACTTGGAAGCAGTACTTTGGGTTAAGTGGAAAAATTGTCTGGTACATCAAAGTGCATTATGATACTTCACCTTTAAATGTTCCCCCTGAATGATGTACCGAAAGACGAACATCATTTCTGCCCTCTACGTCAGTAAGTACTTGGTCATCTGAATTCTCCTGGAATTCTTTGTCACACACTTTCTCCAGGATGCTGAGGAAAAATCAAGATAACTGTAAATATTTTCCATAACAAAAACTGGAAACTAAAGACATTACATTACAAGTGCTAAACATTCCGACATTACTAGATTATAATTTATTTTCATTACCACATTACAAATAGGGCCTACTTATAATTTGCTTGCTGTGTGTGTGAACATTTATACAGCACCAACCGCGGTTTTAAGACCAGTACAGCTATTAAACATCTGTAATTTATACAACTATGCAAGTATTTTTATTATTAATGTTATTGTTAATATTGGTTATCATTTTTCAGTTGTCACTCGGTGAATCTGTGAAAATTGACATGCCTTATAAAGCACATAATATTTATGATTACTGCTGATATATTCACATGACATCAGCTGCTTATGCTACGATCAACTGCCAATTCTCTACATGTTTGTAAGTGGGAATAGCTTTTGAATGAAATGTATTGCTTAAAAAGGTTGCCATAATATTGCATACTGGCAATCTCATGTTAATAGCAGATACTGAGGTGGCTCATGCCATATATTGCAACGTAACAGGCTGACGAAAATTAGAATTATAGTTAGAACTGCAGGAGCATTAACACTCAAACAGGAGACTAATGAACTTGGAAACTGCATACCGAAAGAGACTTATAAATGGTAACTATATTTTCACTGGCATGCCATTCAAAAGTACGCATATAAGGTTCTTCATGTCCACAGGTGTTTTCTTCAACTGAAGCCGGAGGGCTACCAGACAATTTTTTTGACGCAGAAAACCTGGTTTTGCAAACTATACCATGAGTGAATTGTCACTACGGAGCTCTAACCACACCATATGCGAAATACAAACTGGACATTAATCACCGACTTAGAGGAGAGTAAAATTTAAAAACTAGTTTGATTAGCAGATATTGCACAACATTAAGGAATGTCAGGTGAACAAAACACCGACATTTCTGTGAGTGGTATATAACACCAGGACTGTGAACTTGCTGTGTAACCCCACATACAAATTTATTTGTTTTGGTCAACCTTTCATTCTGTGCTGTTTTTATTAATGGGTTCATGTCTGTAAACTGGTCAATATGGTGTCCCAAAAGTTAAAAAAAAATCAATTAATTTACTAAACTTATTTTAATATGGTTAATTTACCATAGTAACATTTCATTATTTAAAATATGGATTTGGCTCTTAACTTTGCTGTAATAAATTAAATATAAATGTTTTGTTCTAACGTTATTCCTCTTGCACATCTTTGTCTAAATGTGTACATGAGAAAACATTTTGAGTGTACACTTTAGCTAAAATTCTAATTAATACATCAAAATGTTCATTAATATTATTTTATGTAATACAATAAAAAAAAAGTTATCCTTAAACATTAATACACATACCTAAAAGTTATGTTTAATTGTGTTCTCATTCCTCTGTTCAATAAACTACTTAAAGTAATAACTGAACAATTGCTAACAAAATATATTTTCTGATGGGAAAAGTTGCTCTTGTTGATTGCAACATTGTACAGTAAATACTTTCTCTCCATTCTGTACTTTGTGGGATTTGTTGCAAGTAGACTTCTAAAATCTATGGATGACACACTCCATAACCATATTCTGCTGGTAAACAATATTTTACTATTAACACTTTGAACGTATATTTGGTGCTTAGGATAATTTGTTAAAAGAACTGTATTTTCACTACATGGTAGTTTGTGACATATTGGCACTTCCATTTTTTATAAATTACCTCAATTTTCATCATTCCTCTGGAATCATTCCTTGGTTTTAAAATTACAAGAGGGACGAGCTATGTACCACAGGAATGACTTTTACTGAATAATTATACTTATATATAAATAAAAATGTACTAAATCTACCTAAACTTTAGTCCAGTCATCGTTAACTGTACTAACAAGTCTCTCACTATAATTTTTTTAAATAATAGTAGTTCATTGTCAGCACAGAAACAAAATTCTAAAGAACGTTTCTTAATTGTGCTGAACCAAATGAATAAATTTTAACATTTTTGCAGTATTCACAATAGGAAGGAATCTGGCAATTAATTATTCAATTACATTAAAACATTCTGTACTTTGAAAATGCACTATGCAATTACTAAATGGTGCAGTAAAAATAATTACAGTGCAACGCGAAAACTTTTTCCAGTACCATTTCATATTTAATGATATAACTGTCCTTTGTATGACAGATGTGCAATGACTAGGATTGGTGACAGTAATGCTTTAGCTGTACAAATCATGATGGTCAAACTTAAATTACAAACAGTGAGAAGTTGAACAAATAAGAGAAGGAGAAAGGAGACGATCCAAGCAAGTCAAGCAAGATCCTGTAGGAAGACTAACACTCAAAAGAAAAGGAAATAATACAATATCTCAAGAAAAACTAAATAAAACTGTCTAACTAAAACAAGAAATGTCACGATGTAAACAGTGGAAAAAACACAAGCAATGGAAGTTAAATTCCAAGTTTTATTGACAGAAAAATAAAAATAGGGCATAAGAACACTACGTCATGTAAAAGGAGCCACCTCAATCTGAAGAAAACGATAGAACAAAGACAAAACAGACAGAATTAGGAAAGAAACTAGCTATGAGAATTAAAAATAAATAAATAAAAAAAGACAAAATAGAAAACTGAAAACTAAGAGCAAAATTATACATTTGAAAGAAAAACAGAGCAATAAATAAAAGTTTCTATTACTTAAAATGGAAATATGAATAAAAAATCCCTCCTACACCCAACACATGAGCAAAACAAATGTTTCAAGAAAAGGACGAATCCGAAGTATTATAAAAAGGCTCCCCTTTGCAGAAGTTGCAGCAGATCAAATGTGAGAAATTTTCTAATCTACATAACCTGACCAAGAAAAGCAGGTTTTTAAAAAAGTGTTATCACACAAAATACTATACTAAAAGAGTTATCGTCTTCTTAATTACTGCAAGCATCTACCAAAATGTAGTTGTGGAAATTCTCAAACAAAAAGAAATCCAACTGTACAAACATGAATCAAGAACGCCAAGAAATTAGAATTTTTTCACAGTTAGACATAAAGTCCCACATTTGTCTGGTTATAAGAGACAAAGTCCCAAAAAAAAAAAAGATATATTTTTGCAATACACTGAAGAATTTACGTAACGTGTATTTGAAAGCCTTTCAACTTGAATAATTTCCATCATGTGTATTTGAAAACCTCTCAACTCCAATTATCTATGAATTTTCCTGTAGGAGTAAACCTTTCTGGATAAAGAAAATGAAATCTGCAGAACATGACACGTGCTTGTGTGTAACCTGTGCCAATGCAGAACTCCTTGTTATGGCTCTTAGGCAACTTTTTTTTAAGCTTTTGTGAAAATTTTATGCTGTGAAGAGAAAACACAAGATTGCCTGTTGTGCATCTGTGATGGTTGCAAATCCTTTCAAATGAGCCATGTTGGTAAATAATTAATTATGTTAACAAGCTGGTATTAAATGGATTAGTAAAAAGGAAACCATTGCTGACAAGAAATCAGAACGTGTAAAAACTGTAAAACCAGCCAGAGAAAAGTTTGTCAGCAAGGTAGAAGATATGATACAGAAGATTGAAGCAAGCATTTACTTATAAATATCTTCAACATCAGGAAAAGAAGCTTCACAAGTACAAAGTTGATCACATTACTGAAAAAAAAATCTGGAAAAAAAAATTAAGCAGCAATCCATATGGATTGTACTGAGAATTACTGCTTTACATATGCTGAAGAGACACCGGCATTTCCCTTTGGGAGAATCACCCCACCAAACAAATTAAGTCACATACTGTTTTAGTTTATAGTACAGTAAATAATACAATGAAAAGAGAAAGTTTCTGTACTGTGTCTGAATCATTGCACAATGATGTGCCTAATGCCTGGGCTCACTTGCAATCTGTATTAGCTCACACTGACGATACCCATGGTGACAGCTCTTCCAAACAGTACAGAAATAAACCATGTTTTACACTTTAGCTACTAAATTACAAAAGCTATACGAATGAAAAGGTGCACCAGATAGCATAGATGGAGTATGCAAACAAACAGCCGATAGATTTGCTGCAGAGGGAAAATATGTTACAAATCTGGAATGTTTCATTAAAGGAATTATAGAACACGTGAAAGCAACATGTTTCCTTGTAGTAACGCAGATATCAGTTGAGTTCTCCGCTAAAATTGGTCCAACACAAATTAAACCTTCCTCTGGGACAGTTCAAGTGTATCAAGTAAAAAAATTAGTGCCACAACAGTGTCATGTTTTTTCGGAATCTTAGGTACTTCAAGGATGATTGTGTTAAATATGACATGAGAACGCTTCACTTAAAACATGATGAAAATAGCTCTTCAGTGGTTGAGCTTGGTCAGTCTGATAAGAGAAATTTGAAAAACTCAGTGGAAAAGTACGGTATGTAGATGTATACACATGCACAAACTACGAAACTGAAATGGACAGAAAACAAGCAAAAAATGTTTGTGTTATTAACATTATAAGTGAAACTTACATACTAATAAAAGTATAATGCGCCAGCAGCATCCGCAAAAGGAAATATAGTGTGCCATATCATCATAAAGATGTATGACAAGAAACTATGGACGATGACGGTAAAGCAAGAGTGACAAGTGTGCAAGTTACAAGGTGCCAGACAAACATTTGGACTGGATGGAAATGATGTTATACAACTAAATTTTTAACAAATTGTTTCCATATTACCAGCACCAACAATGTTGCATGGTAATAGAGTGAATTACCTGTTAATTTGTGTTGTAAATGTACTGGAACATGTATGAACTAAATTTCTTCTGCATTTCGAACGTTCTACTATGTGTGTGTCATTTAGTTGTATGAAATACTTATTTCCGAAAGGTTTTTTAGCTATATTTCACTGTACCTTTAATTAGATACTACAATAAAGGAATAAGTAGTTTTAAGAAATACCAGACTGTATTTTATTGTTCCAAGTTGTGTGTGTAATTTATAAGACTTTTTGTCATTCCTCCGGTTTTAACATCATTTTTCTGGTACTAGTTTTTTCAAAATTATGCAGCAAAACCATTAAGACTGAAAACATGTAATGAGTCTTCGTAGTAGCAAAAACTAGAAGTGGGTTCAATTAAATTTGTACGAATTCAACCTCTCTGTTATTAAAATTTTTGTTAGCTACTTATGAAGTTCGAAATAAAGTGTTCGCAGACATTTACCCTAATGTACGATCAGAAGTTAAATTGTATTTTATGTTTGTAATTCCTAAAATCATTGCCGAAACAAGTTTAAGGTAAACTTCATTAGAAAAATTCACTATGGCTGCCACTTTGTGAAACACAAGGAGGAAGAATAATTTACGTAGTACAGTTCATAACACATCACTTCCTGTATAAGCAAATATATTTAAATAATTATTATAATATAATCATAAAAATGAAACTCTAACATAGGCCTATCTTGATTTATTAACACATACTCACCTATCATCAGCATGGACTGTGTTTATTGTCTTCACATAATAGCACTTATAATTCAAATACTTCTCCTGAAAAAAAAAATGCACCTTGTTTTGATTAAACAATAAAATCCACATTTCTTAAAATGTTACTTGTACTTTATACAAAAATGTTGTCACTTGCAAAGATAAATGATGTATTTTACATGCAATAACAAGAGAATATCCACAGCAAACATTAAGTTACACTTAATATATATTTCGAGCAACTACAATTAATAATGTATTTATCAAAATTTCAGTGAGAAGTTACAAATTACGACAATGTTACTCTGCTGAGTAATAGGGTGTTAAGGAAGAATGTTGTATGTTATAATTAAAATGGATGGACTTACAACTCATGCAGGCCATATGCTGTCAGTATGTTGCAGGTTATTCTGGACTGTGGTTTGAAAATTGTCATCAACTTATTACTTATAAGAGACAATACTAAACTATACATTTTTTAAGTACAGTAATCCCCTGAGTTACGAAAAGGTTACGTTCTGGAGTCAGTTTCGTAACACAAATTTTTTGTAATGTGAATTGTAGTTTACGTACCTAAGGACCTTCTCAAGAAACTAAAATATTTGAATCAAGAATTTGCAAAAAGTACCAAGTCCATTTTGTGAGAAAATTCAGATTATACAAGATTTCTACTCTACAAAGCCTTCTCTTGGCTGTCAGCAACAAAAGAAACACAGTCCTATACAAGAAATAGGTTAAACAGACAAGTATATATATATGTGGAACTTGCAAAAGGTACCAAGTCTTGGACTTAGTACCTTTTGTTAATAACAATTGATATGGAGATTACAAGAACATTGTCAATCTCTACTTTAAACAGTGCTGTTACTATCTGATGTGAAAGGAGTTGCTGAAGTACACGAAAAGCTTCATACCTTTAATCTTCAGCTCCTAGGACAGTTGAGATCCGTTGTAATGCTTACAGAAACGGAACTGTACCAAGTAAAAAATCTAAACTTGAAAACATTCGTGGTACGTTGCAGTTCATGATGCAGCGGTCACATTCTACGACAATATACTACATTGGCAGCCTGCCACAGACTAATAGACATGTCTATTGTTGCAATATTGCCTGGCAAGCCGGACAGCAAGACCTCCGAGCGGCAATCAGGTCAGCGTTGGGAAACCACGGAAGACAGCTACTCACCTCACCTCCCTCGAAGTTGCACAATATCGAGGACAAGCGTGCTGATATATGACGCTGTTACCAAGCAAACGGGGTCTGTCTGTCGTCTAGCGGTCGTCCACCAGCACTCATCAGATCAACAGCAGTGCAGTTCTCCGCCGGGGACTTTGGTTCGAGCCCTGGCGGATGCGTGCTCTTTCGTCGATGCCGTCTCTTCATCAATCCAGCTTTCGGTAAGGTCGTCAGATCTAGTTATGTGGCAGCAACTCTCAACTTAATATAATTCTTTAATAATCAGTAATATTGCGCTCCCCTCCTAAATAAATAGAACACAATGTAACATATTTTGTATTCAAGAGTACCTGCCATTGTAGTATAATAAATGCCCGTTTAACAACTGTCTTGAAGTCATTAGCCTTAAATAACATCTAAATAAACCCACAGTGTAGCTACCATCTGAGTGAAACCCCCCAAACTAATAACTTGGTTTGTCATTCAGCATGTGCCCGGTTCGAGCAATGCTGCTGCGTTATCTTGAATGTTTGATCCGGACGACTACGAAGTTGAGCCTTTAGGTTCTTCATCCTCAGCCATGCTGAGTGCGGCTTTCACTACCAGTGAAGGTTTCTACGTGCGATTATGCGATGCGCAGGCCGAGGATCCGGATTGTCAAAGACTTGTTCTGGATGTGCAGCGTGGTGAAGATGTGCCGTATGTCATCAGTGACGGTCTGTTACATCATGTGGGGCGTCGTGGGCGGGCAAACCGCTTGTTTGTCCCGGAACGATGTAGGGCTGAACTTTTGGTATATTTTCAAGACTCTCCATTCGGAGGACATTTGGGCTGGCAAGGCACACTGAAGAAATTGTGCGGCCATTTCTACTGGCCTTCGGAGGCCAAGGATGTCCGGGAATATGTGCGCAAGTGCAATTTGTGTATGCGCGCTAAACCGGCGCAAAATTCAAAGGTTGGGTTGTACACCGTCGATCAGGTGTCATATAGTTGGGAGGTTGTCCATTGTGACGTGTTCGGGCCTCTGATTCGGTCCACCAAGGGATATATGTACGTTTTGATCTTGCTGGATGTGTTTTCCAGTTTTGTCGTCCTCATCGCTTTGAGCTCTGTTAAGAGCAGCGAGATAGTGTGAGCGTTGTCCGACCGTATGTGGTCTGTGTTTGGCCCGCTGCCTAATTCATGTCAGTGGAGTTTCGGGATATGTGCTTCAGGTGGAGTATGTCCCGTTTCACCTTGAGCCCGTACTTTCCGTGCGGGAACAGGGTGGAGCGGTTCAACCGCAGCCTGAAGTGCACTCTCTCTGCTCTGTACCACTCGTAGCAGGCTCATTGGGATGAGGACCTCGATCTGATTAACTTAGGATTTAATTTGGCAGTTCATGGTGTCACTGGCCAGTCCCCAGCCCAAATTGTTTTGGGTCGAGATGTCCACCCGTTGCTCAACGTGTGGTGCATCCCGAGTCCTGCCGCTCCCTTGTCTGATTCAGACCGAGAATTGTTGGATGCCAACGTGTTGGCACGCCTATATGATGAGCGCTATAATGCCGGCAGGGTAGCCTCCGATTACCAGGTTGGGCAGTCTGTGTACTGTAGGTCGTTTACTCTCCCATCTTGTGCTGACGATCGGGGAAGTAAACTCTCGTTGCGCTTCGCCGGGCCGTTCAACATAGTTAAACTTCTGGGGCCTAACACCGCCCTGCTCGACGATCCTCTTTCTGGACGTGTAGTCCGCAAGGCTCATGTGTCCCATTTGAAACATGCAGTAAGAGAAGATAATGACAGTGACTAATTGCTTTCTTAAGTCCTGTTACAGACTGTTGGTCGGCATGCGAAGAGATTGGCCATCCTGTTCGTCTATTTCTCCGAAGAGTGCGTTATTGGTCGACGTTCAGCAATCCTTTCTTACTCCCATTCTGTATTAGTTCGCCTCAGGTCTGTAGGAGGCTAGGTTCAGAGGAGTAGAGTTGTGATTTGTGTTAGGTGTTTGTGTTTTGGAGTGGTGGTAGTTTTGTGTTTGTGTGTTGTACGGACGGCCGGTTGTGTGTTTATGTGTTAAGTGTTGGTGTTGTTTGTGGTGTGTACGTTTGTTTAGTACCTTGCTAGCAAGACCCAGAGGGTTGACATATAACGTCTTTGATTTTGCGTGCCATATATATATATATATATATATATATATATATATATATATTACAGTAGAATCCCGTCATAGCGAACACGGAAACAGCGAAAACACGGTTATAGCGAAGTCTTTTTGAGGAACCGTCAAATAATTGCAAAAATATTCCATAAAAAATGTGAATTTTATGAGTAGAAACATGTGTGGCGAGTCGTGTGAAGCAGGCTTGCAGCGATGTACGTCACCTTGTGAAGTGAGTAGGTATTTGTTAGCCGGATGCAACCCTCGCGCCGCCACCCATCCCCCCTCCGAGCCAGCTAGCTGGCACTGTCACGTAAGTCACGTTTCTGCCAGGACACATCGATGCCCTTTATTTCCCCTGTACCTTTTCAACCCAGGTGACTGTCCCCTACGTTTGCGTAGTTAATCATTGTGCTTTCAACCGTGTTTCGTTTTACATTTAATTATTAATTTTGATTTTGGATTACGGCTTTGGATTACGATTTTGGATTTTGATATACGTACAGTCAAGCCACACAACTACGAAAGTATTTTCCATACCAGCCAAAATAATTTGTTTTAAAAATAATTTTGAATGAATAAAATGGAAAAAAGTTAACATCGCGAGCAGGAAAGATTATTTAAAATACTGTATGTTCATTAGGATTC
>PNEQ01028418.1:0-21004 GCA_003012365.1 Medauroidea extradentata
GTGTCGTGGGGTTTTACACGCAAATCACAGACGTGTGGTGTTACAGTAACCTTATTGTGATTGGTACAGTCAAATGAGAAACGTCACAGTTCAAAGGCACGCTGCCAATATCTATGAAGCAGAACTGCAGACGTGCACATAAGGCACTGGAACAAAGTGGGGCAAAATTCTTTTCGCGAAAAGTTCATGTCTCTACTAAGAAAAGAAAAAAACTCGAATCCGAAAATTTTTTTAAAATCACTATGTACAATTTTGAGCTATTTAGTAAAATTTACATATTAATTACTTGAAAAACGTAAGATTCTATGTTACATTGATAAACAAAAAAATACAAATCGAAATATACTACTATAATTAACAACCAAATAAGTTAATATTTAATAAGACATCTACAATATTTTGAGATAGTTGTAGAATATTCTTTAAATTATGTGCATAGTTGCTTATTTATTGTTATTTTAAGATAACTTATATATCTGAGTTAATCATGACATTTATTTTCTCAAACCAGGTTCTGGAAATGTAAAAGATCTATTTTTCACGTCTAACAGTTTCAATTATGAATCCTTTAAAAATATCGTTGCATTTCTGCATTGTTTTTCTGGTTGCGATACAACATCTGGATTTGCCGGAAAAGGAAAGAAGAGTATTGTAAATTAATTATTAGACGATAAAAATGTGCCGAATTTGGCCAATATTTTTATAAAAAAAAATTGCAAACAAAAAAGATATCGAAAAAAAATGGATTACATTTAATCAAATCTATTTATAAATGTAAAAATGATAATATAACACTGAATTAATTAAGATTTCAAACATATCAATTGGCAAAAATTAAAAATTTAGTAGATTTCCTATACATGTAACATTAACCCCATGCGTGGCAAGGGAAATTTATAATAATAGAGTATTGTATCATTGCCATACAAAGTTGTCATATTCCCTACGTGCTGTACCTAACTTTTCGTGTTCTTTAATAGGATAAGTACTATAGATACATGGAAATATTCTTCGACATGCGCACGTTCTCAAAACTCCTATAGATCTTTCGGGATAGAAAAGCATTAAATATTTAACCTTTGAGAAATATCACTAGCAATTACTGCATATAATTCAGCATTAACTATAGTCGCCTTACTGCTTGTACGGTTGGCAGCGAAGTTAACCAATATAGTTCGGTGAATTTTCCTATTTAACAACAATACTAACACAAATTCAACCGAAATCGATGGTAGTTGTATTTTATATAGTTAACAAATTCCTTTTTATCGATCTACTGATTGCACAACATTTATTTCACACGCGCAAACATTAAGTGATGTGTCCAGAGAGGTTAGACATTTCCTGTCGTTTGACGTTACGCGTGCAAATATATCAATTGGCTAAAAATAGAACTTTAGCAGGGCTCTTTTGAGTGCTAACTTTATCCCACACAGCTTATATAATAACGTGTGGTACAGGTGTACATATTTTTTTTTTTTAATGTTGGTGGGAGAGGCACGGTGAAATGAGTTAAAAGCGAGAAATTACAAACGCGAAGCAAGCACACGGCCCCTTTAAGGCTTCGCCCTTTAGTTTAGCAGTGGTTACGAAAATATTGTTTTAACGTCAATTAATACTTATTTCAAAAATTCATTCTTACAGTTTTTACACTTGTATATCATCGTTTGTAACTGAATTTTTCTGTTGCAATGCACCAAACGGATTTTTAGATTTTGGTTTCTGAAATATTATATAATTTGTGTTAAAAATAAGCGAAAATGAATCATAATAATTTTTTGCTAGCAAACGGTACATTGTTAAAAAAAAAAAAAAAAAAAAAAAAAAAACACCCTGGCAAAATAGTGTATCGTCTGACTGTAAACCGTCTCAAATTATTTCAAAGCATTTGGTTAAAATATATTCGAGTTATTTGCAGAAAGACCATGCCGTTCACGTTGGAGACGTGCGCTAAAACCGCAAGAGGCTCATCTCGTAGTCGTTCGCAAGATGTGTGCGACCCACTCCCCCGCCCTGAGCGCAGTAGCCGGATGACAGCTTGACTGGCGGTTAAACACAGCTCGGCCGCGAAAATAAACCAGCTGGACGGCGGACGTGATTGTGCCTTCTACAAGACTACTAACACCCTCCGTACCCCTTCAACCACCACCACCCTCACGACACTCCTCCAACAACCAAACATCTCAAAGGAAGCTGCGGTCTTTACTCCCTGGGCGCACCCATTCACTTACAGGCTAGTCAAGCTAAATATAGCACTTTTGAACGTCCTCGTTATTTTGTTCTTCCGGCCACTTCTTACTTCGCCGCAAATTCCTTACGTTGATATTGCTACGTAAGTAAACGCATAGTGCATAGAGTTCACCATTCTCAACAATGTCTGGTTCCACAATAAAATACGATTTGGTGTTTTTGTTCCTAATGAGAAGAAAGAGAGTATTCGAAAGTATCGTTTTACAATGTGCAGAATATTTAACATCTTGAAAGTCCAGGCAATTTGAAAAGGGAAAACAAAATCCTTACAAAATATGGTATTGTAAGACCGTAAATAACACACTAAAAAAAATTTAAAATTTACAAGGGCATGCTTTGTACTTTTACAAGTTCTTGTAAATGTACAAAGAATATCCTTGTAAAAGCATAAGTTCATGAAGTTACAAAGGTAAACTTTGTAATACTACAAAGGAATTCCTTGTACTTACACCGACAGTTCCTGCACTGTAAATTATTTTGTAAAATATGACAAGGCACTTCTTCGTAGTTGTACAAACTTTTGTAAATGTTGAAAATATTCATTGTAAAATTATTAGTTTATAACGTTTAAAGGATTTTGATTGCAAAAACTTAGAAAAAAAATGTGTAGCCTACAAAAATCGTAAGTTCGCCGGAAATTACTTATGCAAAGATCACAACATATGAAAAGTATTTTTTTTTTCGAATAAAGTAAATATTTATATTAATTGCGTGCTTTAAAAGGAAGAATTATTACTGAACTTTGCATTGAATGCATACAAATAAATATAATATATCAGTATGTAAGCCTCCGTGGTCTAGAGGTAAGGTACGTAGTTACTAAGCGTGAGGTTAGTGGTTCGAAACTTAGCATCTACCGAGATCTTTTTATTTTTTATTTTTTCAAAATAATCTCTTGTTTACATCCTTTATTCAAAAGTTATTTGATAAATAAGTTCAGTGTTATTTATGAAGTACAATGAATATTTAAATTTATTTTTTTTCCTTATTGAAAGAACAGCTACAAGGCTAGTCCTAATTTTTACAAACTTATACTTTGTATTTAAATACAAGGATAACCATTGTAGTTTTACAAGGAATTTCTTTGGCAACTGGGTTTGCAAGGCTTTTCTTTGTAAAAGTACAAAAAAATTTTTACAGTGCATTTTCGGTATTTTTATATTCACTTACGTTAGTCACATGAACAATGCTTAGATTTTTTCTATGATGTGCGTTTTTAATTTAATCTCAGCAAAACAATCTGTTTGAATGCAAGTGCTCCGACATGAGTAATAACGTATAACCCACTTCAGCTTGCCACTGCAAAGAAGATAATCAATTAGAACTTTAATTTGTAACGTTGAGTTGCAACTCTGGCTTCGTATGCTGGTTGTTCTTTGGCCGACTAGCTGCTTAGCGCAGTACACTGATGCTCCACTACATACGTATACTCTATTGGCGGTTCGGGATGAAGAGAGCACTCAGAAAAGCCCTGCTAAATTTATACTTTCAGCCTATTCGTATCCTTACAAGCGTAACGGCTAATAACGGGGAATGTCGAAGCTCTCTGGACACGTCACTTGATGTTTGCGCATTTAAGAAAATGTGCAGTCTATAGGAACCTACACAGTTTGACAAAAAAATTTATTATTCATACAAAACACAAAAATGTCGAAATTTGTTAATTTTATTTCAGTATTGTCGCATTTAAAAATAAGAAAATAAACGGAACTACATTCGGCAATTCGTTGCCAACAGTACAACGAGTAAGGTAACTACTGTAACTTTTAAATTATATGCAGTGACGTCTAGTGATTTTTTTTTAGGTTAAATCTTTAATGCTCACTATCCCGAACGACACATATTTACGCCAGGCCTACTAGACTATAATAACACGTGTGCCACTAAAACCGACGACACTCCACACTGTTTTAACCTTGAACGGTCAGCGGTCCTCCCACCGGCCTACGGCTCAACAGGTCAGGGGTTCAATCCCCCTGGGTTCCCTCCTTGCACCACGGTCCGTCAGTGCCATTCCTCTGCAAGCCGTCGTCCATAGGAGGAATGAATAAGTAACATTCCTAAACCCCCATCTCCCGGCTGATGTTCTTTTGGGTGAATTCCCAACCCGCACCAAAAACACGCATCGCTCGCGTGAAACAGTATTCAGCACTGCGATAGGGCACGCGGTGTAAAATTCCACAAAAAAAAAATCCTGCAGACCCTTGGATCTCAACAGGATACCATGATATTGTCTAATCCACGAAAGAGAGTTTTTTTTTTAAGCTGATGGCTACCATGTCACTAGGGACCCCTGGATTTATGCAAAACGATTTCTGTACAAACTTGTTTCAACGTCTTAGTTCCACCTCTGCAGTTCTGCTTCTTTGTTATTTGCAGAGTGTCCTTGTGTAGATACGTTTCTCATTTGACCCTACCAGTCATAATAAGGTTACTGCAAACAACACAATTCCGTGACTTGCAGTTAAACGTTAAGACACGTGATAGTTAAATTCAGCCAATCACTGACCACGAAGCAGAGCGGCAAATGTGCACACGAGGCATTGAAGAAAACTGATGCAGAAATATTTTCACCCAAAATTGGAGTCCCTAAATATGACAACTCCTGCAGAAGAAATGAGAACAAGACATTCTAATATTTGTCCCAGTGTTTAGGTGCAATGAACATTGTTTCGTAAACGCCTGTTTTTCAAGATCTATACTTTGTGCCACGTGTTGCGTAACCAAATCCAATTTTTTTTCTTGTTGTTGGAAAAAGCAGTAGAATAATTCTGAAACAATTACAGACGCCACGTAAAAATAAATAATTTTCACTCTGTCTGTACAAGGTTTTTTTATTAATGTCTCCTAATGATCATGACTTCAGAAAACGATCATGAATATCCCACGTCCACCAAATTAGATAGGCCTACAAGCACTCGTTTCAAGTACATCTATAGCTGTACCCAGTACCCAGGTCGGCGATAGGCATACTCTTACCAACCAAATTAATATGAATCTAAATTATTTATCTAAGCAAAGATAAATGTGTTAAGTATGATGATTATTTTACAGTACTGTAAACTCAGTCATTCCTATAACAATATATGTGGAGCTGTTGCAGTTACCCACTGACTAATAAGTCAACTGAACTATTTAGAAATCCGTATTTGAAAAAAAATTTCCGTAAATTCTGACTGAAATCTATACAGAAACACCGGCGGCAAATTCTCATAAACATATGAATACTACGTCGTAAAACTTCATGCAAAGAATTAATATTGAATCTGTTGGCCAGTAAAGGTTACTTTAGTTTCAATAATACAAAACGAAAAAGTCAATTAAATAATAAAACTCTTAGATCTGTGTAGCAACGACGCGAAACCGATCGACAAAATTCGCTAGTCATATCGTCAGGGTCCTATGTAGTACACGCGATGGAAAAATAATCATGCTCAAGGAATACATTACGGCTTACTAACTAAAATCTGACGCTACTAGGCTGCCAAAATAATACTATGCGCGAAAGTAATAATCATATGATATTACATAAACAAGACATTTTCGCGATATTTTGTTGACAATTTTCTTCGACACATGTGCACTACAGACAGTAGAAATTTTGTTTTTATTCAGTAAGAACACAACATTAGTACGTGATCTAAGTCAAGACGCCCTGGGAATAGCAAAAGGAAAAATTTCGCGAGTTAAACGTCCTGCATATTAAAATTCACTGTCCAATGCATACTCAAGCCTTATTTGCAGTATTCGTTCATAACCTGCTGTTTCAGTGTAGCAGCAAATGGGCAAACACAGGACTGTGGATTATAACATGCCATATATATTAAACTCGCGAAATACTATTTTCCCTGAATGCACATCTACAACATTTCTGCTCTCCATCAGTTTTTAATATAAAATCTGACCGCAGGAAACTTTCTCAGTTGAATATCGGAAGTTTTTGAAAGTACGATATAATGAAAGCCATGAACTTTTCGCGAAAATATTTTTTCCCGAGTTTGTTTCAACGCCTTACGTTGGCATCTGCAGTTCTGCTTCATGGTTATTGGCAGAGTGAATGTGTGAAGTGACGACTCTCATTTGACTGTGCAATTAGCAATAAGGTTACCACAACACCACACGTCTGTAATTTTCGGGCAGAACCCCAAGTTTTATAAGAGAAAACAATGCACGGGAAAAATTACTTGTGATTTCAATTGGACAAAACATACTCTTGGTGCCGCATGCTACACACGAATTTATTACCTATCGTCAGAGACCGGAAAAATTTGCGGATTCACCGAGCTGTAGGCTAGCCTCCAAGAATATTTGTGAAATCGTGTAGACAGCAGCTGTTTATTAGCTGCTCGCTGACACTGTGAAATGGGCCTGTATTCATCTACAGTTGTATTATTGGCTCAGCTACTTCCAGGAAAAGTCGAGTAAATCAACGGCCAGTTGTGAACGTGATACAGACCTATAGTTGCTGAAACTCTAGCTTGCGCAAAAAAAAAAAAAAACCCGCAAAATTTTCAGGTCTCTACCTATTGTAGAATGACATCAATATTAGCTGACAAATCGTAAAATGAAAGGAATATACCCGAAAATACGGATTTAACTTTTATAAACATTTAAATTTTAAAATGCCTATTTACGTCCGTTCAGAGAATAAAATAAACTAAATTCGCTGAAACAGTTCATAAATGACCACACGAGGAATTTACTTGGCATAATTTGTCAAATCCATTAGCAAAACTGCACCTACACTGCTTGTTAATATGACATTTAAAATCATTAATATGAATTGCATTTACATCTTCGTTACTAGTGCTCAGTTCTTATGTTGAAAGAAGTAACTTACTAAAAAAATAGGCTGTTCATAGGGCCATAAACTTATCGCGAAAATAATTTAGCCCCAGTTTGCTTCTGTGACTTACGTCCACATCTGCAGTTCTGTTGCATAGTCAGTTATTGGATGTCTTATCGCGTGTCTTGAGGTCCTATCCGCAAATCACAGACGTGTGGTGTTGCAGTTACATTATTGTGATTGGTAACGCCAAACGACAGACGTCACTTCACAAAGGCACGCTGCCAATAACCATGAAGCAAAGCTGCAGGTGTACACGTAAGGTACTGAAACAAACCGGGGCAAAATTCTTTTCGCGAAATGTTCATGGCCCTAGCTATACAGAATAATGTTTACTGTTGAGAACATTTTGTTTTGTTAAGACAACTTAGAAAATCAACTGCTGATACCAGAAAAATTGTTCGAGCTTTCAGAAACACCATTATAAAAATTATTTAAATGTTAAGAGTAACAATTTACATAGCGTTCAAATCAATAAAAAAAACCCAACTTTCTTACAAAATAGTTAAAGATGTGTGGTTAGTTAGTAGATACTAGCTTAAGTATTCGTGTGGCGTACTTTATATTTAAAATACCTTGTAAAAAACTGAACGCGATTCCTGAATAGAAGAAGCTGAAGCCAAACGACAAATAGCGATCTATGACATTTCCATGACGGCTTCCTGAATGTACAAATACAATGGGTAGCATGGCTTTACTACAATTACATTAAAAATTAGTAACAATTTTAGATGAAGAAATTGGAAGAACACCATGGTAAAGAAATGTATACGTGAACAATACTAAGCGGTTGAAAGAAAATCGAATGTTTTTAAAATAACCATTGAAAACATTTCTGGGAATAGCGCATATCACGGGTTAATGTTTCTGAACGTACACGGCAAACAGAACATATGTGAACGCACTGACTTATAAGTAATATAAACATGTTTAACTGGCACGCACCATACATCCACATTTATTTTGCACATAATGTAGGCCGATCTGAGCATTAACTAGAGCAAAATTGTAATATTTACGATTTGCACATTTTTTGTTACTAGGCTGATGCATATAGGTACAGCTCGTGTTAGCTAAGCCTCTGCGTATTTATAAAACGTCAAAATGCCGAACAAATAATTATGTTCCGGAACACATATATGCGATCTACGAGAGTAAAATTAATTTTTACAGTGACCATAATTACATATAAGACTTAAAGAAATAAGGAATTTAAGAAGACTTGTAATGGTCTTATCTATTCTTATAGAGTCCAGGAATTATAAAATATATTTCGTCAATAGCAATATTCAGCATGGGGACCCGCTTTCTTAAGTAGAGACTTTTTTTCCCTTGTACGTACAGTTACTTTACCTTACATTGTCTTTGTGAAGTGATTGTTCAGTTTCATTAAAATTTTCGTCGAACGGAAAAATAAAAACAAGAAATTAACCCATCAAACTAATTAACAAAGCCTACCTTTCCTTCGTAAAGTGAGCAAAAAGTTTCAGCACTGAACCTAATTCTGCAAAAATTATGTTGGTAAACTAAACATACGATATCATAACTAAAAATAATAATGCAATATATAAATAGTGGACACAGCAGTGTAGCTGTCTATTCACACAAATGAAAATTTAATAAGTGAAAAAGAAAGTGTCAGAAATCGGCTGATATTTTAAGAACTCTATACCGTGTTTATATTTCTATCGGACTTGTGAACGAAACGTACAATGCAAAGACAAACATTTAATAAATTAAAACTATTAAAACTAACCAGAATAAATGATTTACAGAAAAATCACTTTCTTTATCTTGTACTTAGTAAGAACTATATAACGAAATAAGATTTAAAAATGCAAATATTAGAACCTGAAAATTGTTATAACTTTTCACCATAATAAAACATGTAACTTTTCACCATAATAAAACATGTAAACATTTCCGTGTATTTAGGTAATTTCCCCGTTAAAATTTATAGGTATTATAACTAAAGACTCATGCAAAACAAGTATTTGCCAAGCGGAATGTATTTCTTATGGTTATCTTTTATTCAAGCGGTACGGACATAAATTTGTACTTTTTACATGAGCTACGAGAAATGAGGCTAATAGACAACAATAGTAATAAAATTTAGCTCGTAAGCATAATACAGAAGTAAACAGCAAGCTTTAAGAACAAGTTCAGTTTTACTGGAAAACTTCTCCCATTTCGAGTTACTTCACATCAGCAATATTGGCGTTACTTTCTCACTTTGTATGTTAACATACTAAAGTGACAAAACTTAGGCACCACCAAAAATATACACCAAAAACCGTTAACATATAAATTTGTTTTATCAAACGACGTCTCGGAATTATAATGTAATGGAAAAATTCATTCGTCACAAAGCGTTCCGAGTAAATGATCCTGTTTCGTAAAACGTTACTTTAACGTAGACTATGGAAGTAACTAATAATTCCTGTTGTAAATATACATATTTTGATAGTACTTGGGCATTTAAGTGAGCACGAAAAACGTCATTTTCGTATAATTGGGAAGAAAACCATTGCACGCAAAGGAGTAACAATCACATAATTTTCCAGTGTCTGAAGAGATTGCTTAAAACGCTAATACGTTTTGGTTATAGTACAGTCAATTAATGAAAAACATAACACTATTTTCTGCAGTTACAACAAATTATTTTAAGTTAGTTAAAAATCCTTCACAAATACATATAGACCTACACGACTGTAAATACTGAAACGCGATTTTCACAAAAGCTTTACTAACAATGTCTTGAACGTTGAGGCTTACTGTTTACTCGATAAAAAATCAACAAGAAACTACTACACATAACGTAAAGTAACCAAATTTTAGTTTTACAGTTTCATGATATCGGTGGGCGGGGCACGGAAATGTTTGTGATTTTTCAAATTCTAATGCTATTTCTAGGGACCTGAAAAATGCAAGTTTTCTTTTGGGAACAAATTAGAATTGCAACTACTATAAGTTGGAGTCGCTTGCGCAATTAGCCCTCGACTCTTTTGACAGCTCCTGTAAATCGCTGAGCCAATGACAAAAACGTAAGTAAATGAAGCCCTATATTACTGTGTCGGAGAGCAGCCAATGAGCAGTTGTGTGCTTGAGTACACAGATATTCTAGAAGGCTAGTCTACCATAGTAGGCAGTTATCTTGGCTTCTCACAGCGCGGGGGTGCGGGGTCAGAGGCACAGGGTAAGAAGAGGCGATAAGAAGACGAGACACAGTTTACAGCCGTGTAGTAGCTGTTAGGAAAATATCGACCACACAAATATGTTACACTTATCTAGTATGACGGAACGCGCCGAATGTTTTCCGCCTTGCTAGTATCAACCTGGCAGGTGGCCCCGGACAGCAGGATATCAGTTTCTCTTCGCGTTCCCACCCTGATAACAGCACTAGGGAGCTCAGAGGCCAACTTAACTGCCTACTATAGTACATGTCAGTGAACACGCTAATTTTTCCAGTCTCTAGCCTAGCTATTTCACTATGAAAATATACGTGATGTTATCGAACTTGGCAACACACAGGGTAAATAAAAAGGAGCTGTTTTCACCGATAACAAGTGTATCATTACAACTCTTCTAAAAAAATGTAGCTCCGAACATTTTATTTTTTAAGAGACAAGATTTGATGTCGATTATAATACAAGCTATTTAACAAATCAGAAAACATTAACTAACGTACGCAAAACGGCAGAAAATTCCTTAATTTTTTAAGAGTACAATCAAAGCTAAGTTTATTATGCACTGTAATTTCAATTTGAATATTATTTTATATTTGCTTGGTTTTACAAAAATAGGTGTCCACTCCACTCATAACATTGGTAAAGATAACAAAATAAGTATCAAAATATTCAGCAAAATATAAAGGAAGCATTCATGACTAAACAATAAACGTATAAAAATTTCGTAAATAATGTAAATGCAGTATTGATAACAAAGGACAAATATTATGGAGGCCCACGTAACAAAATGCTCGAGGTTAGAACAGAATTATTCTAAGGCATAATGACATAAATTTTTAAAATATCCGCACACAAGCCCATTATATTTTATTGTAACTAACTTTTATGATGGTTCTTGTATGATAAAATCATTCTACGGGTTTAAAACTTGGTTACCTGCACCAGTAATTACCCGACTATTATAACTGGAGGAAAACAAAGAAAACGAACATGAATTCTCACAATGAATCTGTAACAGTATTTCCATAAAAAACAAAGGCCTTTTTATTGCAAATTAAATCTGCCAAGCCTGGCAAAAAAAAATATTCCCATAAATACTTTTACTTCATCGTTCAAAATACGTCTGACAAATAAAATATTAACCAATTCTGCGGTGTCCTTTCTGTTGATACCTATAAATATTTGGACGAACTACACTGGTAAACAAGCTACTGAATTGTGACAACAAACGAGCGAAATGAAGATTAATGGAATGTAATAAAAAATCTGCTCCTATAAAATAATACTCACATAACATTTTAAAGGTTTTCTTACATTCTTTTAACAAGAGCACCGATTTTAACAATGTATATAGGACACTGTCCGGAAGAGTTATTAGACTAATTCCTTTTACAGGATAAAAAATTACGTAGGAAAAAACAATTGCAAAACGTACCATTATTATTTATTGCTTCACTATTAATTATTGTTTCACTACTAAGCAAAATATTGCTGTTTTAGGGATAGCGAGAAAGTGAAATGTTAGCTGACTACGGAACCTGAAGTCACACTCAACTTTCCGCACCGAAAATGTTGAAAAAATAATGTCCAGACCAGACTTTTATCTCAAAACAGATGCGTAGAATGTAGAACTCCGTAAACAATTGCATGGTAAATTTAACGTCAGTCCTTAGTTGTATGCGTATTGAGAACAAAGAAACAAGCTTCATTAAACCCAAACACAAAATCTAGCTATAAGGCACTTAGACCTATAACAAATGCCTTAACCTGACGCACTACCAACATACTGTACATACGAGACGGTTGTGTTATGAGTCGTCCTCGACTGGCGCATGGACGGCATTGCAGTGTGTCACGCGTATTCTTTTTTACGCGAAACCGCTTAAGTTATTCATATTATGTTTATCTACGAAAATAACACACACATGAAACCATGCTTCTATTTTTTCAAAAATGCTGCACGCTTGTTATAAACATGATATTCGGGCCTCTCAAAATGGCTAAAAACGGGTTATTTAGACTGTTGTAACTCCAAAAATATTACGTGAATTCGTAAAGTGCAAGGCGAGAGGTATACGTTGGTCTTTACTTCATACTATTCAAAAACAAAATGTTGTGGTCACCGCTTAAAATCCCGTAGGAAAAATACTACAAGGAAAACCTTGCACGCCAGTTTGGCGCGCTGTGAATAGAGGCGATATGCTTCTCGTCAAGCATAGGACACTGGCTCTTATCGCTACGCTTTTCCCACGCGTCAAAGGTGGAAATTCTACACCGGCGAAGATTTCCCACATTTTGTTTGGGCAATGTTAAAAGCGTAATAAATATTTATATTTCCTCGTACAAGTACATACCGTTTTGGATTTACCAGTATAGATGCATTTCAAAACATTTCAACCGAACACCAATTATACTTCTTTATTCACTACAGTTCACGTGCTATAAATGTCACTTTTGTGGGTTGCTAACTTTCGCTTCCAAGACTCCTCTCAAGTTGAAAGGTTAACATGCGGAAGACAATGTTTCCGCTTCAGACGTTAAAAGAGTAAAACTAGTAAGATTTAGAACGTCCAATAAATGGCTTACAAAGGCTTTGTAGACATATCCTGGTGATTGAGGTAACCTGGTCGCAGGACTGGGAAAACCTGCATAACCCAAGAAGGTTACTTTATATAACCGCTGAGTATGTCGTCAGAGTTAGCGATACGTAACTACTTCTAAAAGTTGACACTGTAATCGCTTCATTATACAATGCGCCGGTAATGGACAAATTTTTTTCTCTGTCTACCTTATTGCCCTAATGGGATTAACTCGGTTTCCAGTGCGATGCCGAGTTAGCTGGAAACACGAGTCCGTTACGGGAGGATAAAGTGGATGTTATTACGTGCTAAGAGACGGCATTAATGTTTCAATGAAGGTGCAGCCTTGGCTGGAATTAGCGAAGGAATCGCGAGGAAAGGAGGGGTATTCGGTGCCGCAGCAGATCGGTTCAAACGGCCGGGTGGATTAAAAGGACCGCGCCGTGTGTCTCGACGAGGGGGAGAAACTGCGAAGCGAGATCGCGACCGCAATTGGCGGTACCACGGTTTCGTCTCCAAATGGCCGCGCGCGGTGAGCCCTTTAAAGCCCGCGCTGATTGGTTCCCGCGGGCTGGCTTCCCTTCACTGCGCCCGCCGACCATCGCCTGGGGAAATCACCGGTAATGGTCGAAACAGCCGGGCTGCTGGATGGGATCAGAGGAGCCAAAGCCCTAGTCGCGGAGGCAGACAGCAGATATTCTTCTCCCCCCGCATTAGCCGCGACGCGACAGGGGCGATACACATCCACTGGAGGTAATCACTCGAAACAGTTTATCGCGTCTCAAAGACAACCATACCACAGTTATCAGCACATTCCGTCATTGTCTGTCAATGGTTTCTTCGTGTTAACGAAAAACAGGATTACCAAATCTTCATTCTATATTTCATTTATACAATTGCAAATATTTAATTTACATCCTTCACATCCAGCGATTTTAAAAGTTTTATAACTGTACTTCAATATTCCAACAACAATTTCAAATGTGTCCATTCCGTTCACTAGATCACACAATGTTGTTACTAATTCCAGTATTTCTGCGTTTTTGTTATCTCAAGAACGCTCAACTATAGTAAAAAGCCTAAGCCTTCAATTTGGCAACCCTGCCGAGGAGAGTCATTTTAATAGACAACCTTCATCATTTTACCTTTATTACTGTTCAACAAATGATAGGATCACGGTTTTGTCACGTGCAAGGAAGTCGTGGTTGAATTCGTTGCGCGATGAAGCTATGGCGAAAGCGACTAGAGAGTAACACCAGCTGGCCTTATAAAGAATGCATGTCGCGAACGTGTAAAACAGCAGGAGGCAGGCGAACCCCTTAATAATCATAGAGTTACTGACACTCTTACACAGTGCGTACGGTGTTGAACGGTAACAGGTTTGCCTGTTGCCTAATAATGCAGCGCACGCATAGGGTAGCCAGTTATTTTGGAATATAAAATTCGATAACCACCAAAAACGAATCTCTACTGCCAACACTTCTTAAAATTAAGAAGCAAGTTAGAAAGCTTCGAAGAGTCCACGATTTTCTAGTGCTGCGTCTTCAACTTAAAACACAATAATAAACTTCCACACATTACGTTTTCAGAGCAAGTTTTAATAACGTTTAACATAATTACTACAGCAATATACGCGCAGCCAAGAAGATAGCTGGAAGAAGCAAATATAAATGGGAGATAATCTACAAGTAAAATATACATATTTCGCACAGACGCACAATTTGTCTCAGCTGTGGCACGCTAACACAACAGCATAGCTTTTAGTACTGGATTATGTAACAACTGGGTTCGCACCGGAAACAGGAAAACACTTTTAATGTCGAGTTATGTTCCTGCGTTCACCTCTTAAAAAAATAATAAATTTCTGCTGAAACTATTCATCGACACATGACGCGAGAGACAATATCAGAAGGAAAAGGGGGGGGGGGGGGTCATCGGGGTAGTACGCTATTAGCAAAAACACATCCTACGATGAAATACTGACAGAATACTCGCTAGATTATAGAATACAATAAAAGCAGGATGTTTTGAACTAATTAAGATATTATTGTTTAAGCGTGCTCTAATTAATCACCGTCATTTTTACTAAACATAATTTCAGAAAACAAACTGGGTAATCGATGACGTTCAATTTGCTCCTGTGGAAAGTACAAATCATAGGCCTAAAGTTTAATGAACTCTGTGTGTGACCGAAAGTTACCAAAAAGAATCACCGACACCTGAAAATGAACTAGGATTAAGGTAAACTTAAACATTTGCTCAAAACTACAGAAAATTATTTAACAATCTACACTAACTATCAAAACTGAAACGTCACATGAAAAACGTGAAACACTCATGTGGTCAAATGGGCCGAGTACAGAAACAAGCGAATAGTCAAATGGGTCGAGAACAGAAACAAGCGAATAGTCAAATGGGCCGAGAACAGAACAAGCGAAGCTGAAAATCAAGCATCTCGCCTGCTATAGTGTAGTAGTAGGAACCGACGAATGATAAAGCACAGCAGAAAGGCGCATTCGCTGAACATATGTATAGGCTGCTATCGTTACTCAATCGTAGGATACATATTTCAAGGTCGTGCACGATTGGCAGTTTTAGACATTCATATACCGGTTGTAATGTTACGAAAGCTAAGCAGGAAGTAAAGGCACAATTTAATGCGAAACGAGTGTTCGGCATAAAAAAAAATCAATAGCCTAACAAACAATGGTGCACGAAGAACTGTCTAGTAAAAAAATAAACTTAATATCCCCGACAGAAAAAAAAAGAAAAAAAAACTGTAATAATGAAAATAATATTTTACGCCATTTGACTTTCTAACGTCAGCGGCTGTAGGCCCTACATTACACAATTTCCGTTATATGCACATCGGTGAGTAACACTTGGTATTTAAAAGTTGGCGTGGGTGGGCGCACAACAATGGCAATTCGTGAAAACACAATAGTAAATCGTTTCAGTTTTGGAACGATTGACCTTGAGCGCAGCGGTCGGAAGGGAGGAGGGACGTCAGGAGTCTCCCTCGCGCCAGGGCGTGTTTATTTGGCGTGGTACATTTCGACTGCGCCGTCGAAAGCCAGGATAAACACACGCGTCCCGTCACATCAAACATGATGGCTGAGGGCAAGGGGGTAGGGGGGAGACGCGGGCGCCGAGCCAAACTTGCGGTGGGGTGGGGAGGGGTGTGTGTGTGGAGGGCTGACCTTCTTCCCCACTCGTCGGCGAAGGAGAGGATATCTTACCTGCACAGGGGGCGCCGACACGCTGTTCTTG
This sequence comes from Medauroidea extradentata, assembly GCA_003012365.1. Lineage (NCBI taxonomy): Eukaryota > Metazoa > Arthropoda > Insecta > Phasmatodea > Phasmatidae > Medauroidea > Medauroidea extradentata. Next base: position 16,134 of record PNEQ01028418.1, read on the forward strand.
GAGGAGGCCAGGTCCGCGACATTCCCTCCGCCGTCGTCCTTACTATCCACGTCTCCGTCGGCCTTCTTCCCGCCGGCCACTGAAGAGATCGTCGCTCCTGCGACCACGCACACTCACACCGCCATCACCCGTGCGCCGAGCGCGAGGCACCTCGTCGTCTTGCTGGACTATCTCTGGACATGAACGCAGGATCGGCGACGACTACGACGTGGGGAGCAGCTAGGCGACCAACTGAAGCGTGCCGTGGACGCCGGCCAGCTTGCACATGCCCGTCCTGACGTCGTCAAGGTCTGCCGCGAGGGACCGAGGGGGTGGTCGTCGTCGCACGGTATGACCTAGCCGCGAGTTCGCAACGCACTGGAGGTTGACCGGCCGCGAAACACCCCCGCCGTCAAATGGGGGCGTCGAGAAGGGGGAGGCGCGGCGCGGGAGGGCGGCGGGCCGCCATGGCGCCAGCCAATCCGCGGGCGGCACGCGATGGAAGGGGAGGAGCCACGGCGCCAGTGACCCAGTTTTCACCCCTTCCCCTCCAACCCCTCGCGCCACCCCTACAGCCGTGGAACCATCTCTTTTAGAAAACAAAAAAGGGGTAGGGTAAAAAAAACTGCCCCATTCAACCAAAACACACTAACGCAAGATAAACAACGGAGCGACGAGTGTGTAAACAGAGCCAACCACATGCTGATTCTTTCCGACTTCCGCCGTATTTACATGAGAGGCAAGGAGGGGTAAGTCACGGGAAACTTCTTGTTACAAGAGGACGTTAAGAAGATTTACATGCATTGCAGTGTAGCCTACATGTTAACAGTAACTGGCGTACGGATGAAATAGCAACACCAACATTAAACGGGCAGCAACACATATTTAGTTATATAGACCGTGACGAAACGGTAGTAAGCTACCTAAACGTTACTAAACTTGGTAGTTTTAAATTAATTTCGGCAGTAGGGCCTACATGTATTTTTTAATGTTGCCTAAAATATATATTAAAGGAACTCATGATATTTCAGATTTTTGCTCTTTAAATAATGCATATTTTTTTCGCGGAAATATTTAATATTTTTTTGCGAGCGAGCTGGGCATTACTTTGCACAAATACTCAACATATATCTGTACAGTGTATGACTGCGTGCAGGTTCTAATTTGCTCAAAGCACACTGTTAAAATAATTTGAGTTCATTGCACACACACGAAAAAAAAAAAAAAAACGGGCAGTGGCCTTAATACATCTCGAATACGTGTTTACATAAAACATACAATCTAGGCCTACAATACGATTTTAAATTTGCAAAATTATCAAAATAAAAATTATCCCTTCTAAGTTTTACTTTTCTGTTCTACGGGCCATAAACTTAAAATTTAAATTTTTTGTATTTTATAGGGCTTCACGTCTTGTTGGTAGCGAGGTCATTAGATACGAATCCCCTAAGATTTATACAACAGGAAATATCAGAGGTATCGGCCAAGGCATAACCATTCTACTACAAAAATCAGGGTCACAGCAGTCTGAAATTGAACCCGAATGCGAGTCCAACACGTTTCCGTTAGACTACCTCGCTCGGCAATAAACATAGTGAACTTTCATTATAATTATTACACGGTCTGTGCTGTGTTCACTTTACGTTTACAAATGTATACCTATTAGCACTACATCGGAAAATAATCAACGAGTCTATTTTAACAGTACTTTCAACTCGTACAACTAACAATACTGCTTTCAACATTTCTAGAAATACACCACAAAGAGAAATAGTACACGATCAGAAACAACTCATCAGTAATTTTACGATTTATCACAGAAGATACTTGCAATAAACAGAAAAGTTTTTTAAACAATGATTTGTGTTTATGTTAAACTAATGCATAAGAACAAGATTAGTTTTATTTTTAAGCCAATTTTGTATTTAAAATTTAGGATTTAAGTCTATTGTTTTTATATTTGTGAACTGTATGTAGAACATATATCAATGTAGGCCTGTAATTGTATTGCATAATTAATGTAGAATCATATAACTGCGAATAAGCACATTACAGAATAAAAGATTGATGAACATTACCTACAATAAATTATGACTGATAATAGATTATGGGATTTACAATTATTAATGTGGTCATCTTTATGTTTCTATGACAAAAAAATCCTATTTCCCATTCAATCTGTACAAATGGTGTTAGTCCAAGTACGTATATTCTTGTGTTAAATACGTTTGAAAAAAAGGCTTTAATTTTTCTTTCTCAGAAATAAAAAAAATATTGTTTGCGTATAAACCTGCTCTTTGTTAACTACATTTTAGCTGAATACGAACTTTCCGTATCCGTGAAGCACTGGTTAACTTTCTACATTATTTGCAGCCTATGTTGCGACTTGTTTACGCTGTATTTTGTACTGTATTAAGTACTGTAGTGCTTTTTAGATGACGGGTGTTTATAAATTTGGAGTTATGTGACGTTCATTATATAATGTACTTAGAGCGTTATTTGTGTTTTAAGTCTTAGGCAAAATAAACTGAAACTAAAAAGTTAATATAATAAAAATTATAAGTTTACCACTTTTTTATACGGAATAAAAAGTATAAAATAATTTCTAGTATGAAAATCACGTAAGATTTAAATCGTAAAACGTGGGGCGCATGCAATAAATAATTGCAGCATGAATATTTCATTTAGGTTTCTAACAGTTATGTTGCACTGCAAATAACATGAACTGCCGTGTGAGTTTTCTACAATATATTCTATGCACCAGAGGAACAGTTAGCAATAGTTAGAGCCAGATTTTGTCGCGAACTGATTTTTGCAACATGTGCACATCACAGTTATAGACAGCGTGTTACCAGACACGTCTGTCATCTTGACTGCACCAGTCAGAATGATGGTAACGCCATACGTCTGTGATTTGTCAGTTGAAATCCAAGACAAGTGATAGTTAAAATATCCAGTCATTGACCATGAAGCTGAGTTGCAGATGTGCACGTAAGTCCTTGGAACCAAATGGCGCAAATATGGCTCTAGCAATAGTACAATGATTTTGCTCAAACCTCCTGCGCACCGCGTGTTGCCTACATCTAAGGCTCCACATTTCTTACATTATATACGTAATACGTAGAGAGGATGATATATCGCGAAAATGTTTTATGCCAACATACCCTTGAAAACGCTGTAGTTAATTACAACACATATGCTTAGGTGATGTATGTCTGACACAACGTAGCTGTCTGCAAACAAATAATAGGCATCAAATATTACAACAGCGGAACAGCGGGATTCTTATTGGATCAGCCGAATATGGCAAAAGCTCCACATAAAAGCGAAAGTCAGTCATCTTCTGGTAAATTGAACGTGCGTTGAAACCCAGCAAACAGTCAAGTTTTCCTGCGATGAATAATCCTCTCTAGTTATACGGTTCAATATTAGGTATTTCAAACTGTGTCATTTAATAGCCACAAAAATGCAATAGTAAAAATTATACACAACAAATGACTTGACAAACCCTCATAACCTTGCCTATTGAAGGTGAGAGGTATTTGAAACCACTTTCTTACAGAATGCAGACATTGCTGTTACTAGAGAACTGAAAAATTCATATTTTTATTTGGGCACAACCTAGAATTCCAATATCTGTGTGTCTGTGTCACTTTTGCAATTGGCCTTTGACTTATCTGACACCTCCACGAAGTATCTGAGCCAATAACGAAAATGTAACAAATACAGACCTGTATCACTTTAACAGCAAACAGCTAATGAGCAACTGCTGTCTGCTTCAGTTCTTAAATATTCTTGCAGGCTAGCCTACATGCCAGTGAACCCGCGTATTATCCCGATCTCTAGTTATTACTAAACCACACTCGGAAGTACGTTATTTATTTCTTCATACTTTTAGTTATCTCAACAAATGTTGATTTTCAATGTCAGTTTTTCAATCGCGAATTTCTCCCTTAAAAATTGCGCCAGCCAAAAACATTTCACTATGTTTCTTTACCTTATTGTTTACAAGGAATATCCTCGCAAAGTTTTCAGCATACTTTCGTGAATAACCTGTGTAAAATTTCCGCCACAAAACATAACACAACACGAAAACAAAGAAATAACATAGTTTAAATATTAAATTATGCTAATGAAATGCTAACGACATATTTTATCATAATTCACTGTTATTGTCACTATTTACGATTTCCCTTTCATTCACTCTTACACTCACAACTCTTGCATGTGATACAAATATTTACTTTAAACAGCTTCTATTGGCAAAATATGACCAGTTATTACTATCAGTATCCGTTATTAAACCCCTACCAATGTGCTATCCAAAGGTTCACGTTATCGGGTGTTGTTGCCGTGAAAATTTCTACCCATAGAATTACTGGTTCGCGTTCAGTCCTATCAGTAAAACTGTACTATCACCGAGTCATAAAAACCCAATTTAAAATTTTCAGAGAGTAAATTCAATTAATAAATCACTTGTACGAAGATAAAAATATGTGAAATATACAACCAACATAACATTCATTTAATTATTCAGAAAGACGTACAATGATCTTTGCAACGGTTTTTTTCTCCGTAAACGATGGAAGCAAAGTGTTGTTAAGGCCATTCTCCACTGTTTCTAGTATTTCTGCGATAATTATTTTTTTAAAACTAGAACGACAGCATGCCTATGTTTGGTAACTATGCTTAAAGTACAGGGTGTTCCATAAGTCTTGTCACCCCCCTACAGTGCTGTGAAGGTGAGCATAAAATGTATGTATCCAGTTTCAGATGGCTGACACAAGCTCTTACAGTGTCGAAGAGCGACTTGTTGCTAGTGTTCGGGCACATGAACGGCCACATACTGGGAAGAGCATAGAGGATGTGCGAGGAGACTTCGCGAGACGATT
>PNEQ01028428.1:0-42833 GCA_003012365.1 Medauroidea extradentata
AAGTGTTACAACTAAGACATACTAGGCACAATTGGAATCTCTAGCTCTGAGAAATGGTGTACTGTACTGGGACTGGGAAAGTGCAGATCATAAACTAACACGTCTACAGCTGGTACACCCAGAAATTAGAGTTCTAGAAGTGCTGAAATATCTCACAGTTCAGCAGCTGGAGGACACTTTGGAATTAATAAGACTCTCAAAAAAGTTATTGCGATACAGTTAGCTTCATTGCAGGATAGACTCGAAGAGGTGAGGCAGAACACGTGATGCCTGTACTGTAAGTAAGGGAGCAAGAACTAGAGGGTGCGGTCATCTTCAGAAATACATTGTTAGATACCATTTGAGATGATGGTGGTAGGTTTTTTGGGTACCTTGCCAGTGACTATGAGGAAGAATCGGTACCTATTAAAAGCACATGACTACGCACCAAGTAGCCTGAAAGAATATAATACTTTATTAAGAGGCTAGCACTGACGCGATGCTTTGGTGGATCATGTATTCTCAATGTTTGGAGTACGAATTTAACTTCACTCAACCAGGGCCGCAAATTTAAAGCCAATTTATTCCAGAAGGTGACCAAAATTCTGGAAGTGAAGAAGACACAGACTACACCTTTGTATCGTCAGGCGGATGGGATGGTTGTTCATTTTGACATACTGGCCCTCTATGATGGACCAGAGACTGGTGTGTCTGCTCAGAACGAAAAGACTTAGGAGGGGACAGTGTTGCGAGCCGCGACTATCTTGCTGAGCGGCGTAAAAAGATACAGCGGCGGCAGAACTAAGGAATCTCCGAGTGCACTGTACTTATGTTACCTTTTGCGGCGCCCCAACAGCCAACCACACACCCCGATTATCGTGCGAGCAGTGTAAGCTTATATAGGAGAGGTAAGAATAAATAAATCTCAGTATGCGTTGTGCTGCTCATGTTACATTTCTAGCGGAACGCAACGGCGGCCACCTGCATGTTTATCTCAGGTTTCGTAAATGACCCGAATGACTGAAGATATCATGGTCTAGAGTATTCCTGTGTGTACTCTCTCCTGTAGGATTGTGCTTGACCCAGATACAACATCGTTCTATGAACTTTGAAGAATTGTAGACTTTAGATTAAGGATATCAATGAGAGCTGCGGCAGAAGCAAGAGCGTTTTCGGCCGGCAGATGTATATCGTGAGTTGTGGCGATAGTGACTGATTGCGAGAAGAATTCGGGAGTGTTCAACGAGATTGTCTGCGGCAACGAGTAGTACGAGGAGAGCGTTTCGGGGCCTCAAGAGGACTGTCGGTGTGTTCTGAGTTAAGACAGTGGGTCCACCATTTGTAAATGGTGAGAGAAACATTTCATGTAAACAGAACTTTTACAGAAAACTGTTATTTTATTATTTAGATTTTGTACAATTTATGTAAATAGAAGTTATTTGTGTTGTTTGATGTTGTATTTAATAGTTTTTAGTCAGTATTGACACACAGAGATTATTTTGGTGTAGATAATTGTAAATAAATTAGATTAACTTTATTTACTTAATTTTATCAAAGACCTCCATCCCTCAGGGTACCTGACCCTAGTTTGCAACAATATATTAAAGCTCCAAAACAAACACTCGTGAAAAAATTATAAAACCTTGTACATGGGACAGACATTTGTTACACAACACGTAAAGTCACTGCTACAACACATTCATACGTCAAACATTTAAAATTACCACAGAATTTCACGTACAGCTAACTACTGCTACTATCCCATAGCTTACTGTATGGAAATACATTAAATTATTAAAAATAAAAACACGAACACACTACTAAAAAATGACTGGAAATATCACTCGAATTAAAACTTATACTGCGATATGCTTACTACTTTACAATAGACAATATTTAAAAATATGCTAGGGATTTCTGTTGTGTATATCTAACCATAAGAATCCGTTGTATTTAATTATTTTATTATAAATCTCGTGTTTACCTGGAAGCTTTATATTACAATTCGCTTTAACTAGTTAAACTATCGTACGCAACTTAATTATTACACTAACAGTGTATCTTTTAATGCTTCCAATTAGCTGTACAACGTATTTTCAACAAATAAATTAAATGACACCCACTTAATGCCCAGACCAGCGAACGATGTGCAAAGATTCGACTGTTACAAGTTTATTCGAAAACCACTCATATTGCGCAAGTTATGTCTGCATAGGAACAGCAAGCATAGGTTATTAAACATGTGTATACTCATTTCACTTCCTCTATGTGTCTATAATTATTTTTACACTATGAAAAAAGGTGAAAATTTGCGATTTATGCATTCGTTTGGAATATGAAAATCTTGGTGTAGATGTTTAAAAATATACTGACGTGAAAGTTAGGTTCACTAAAAATTCTCTTCTTCACGTATCGGATACACGAGACTAGACTATCACACCCTGAGAGCAGAATTCTGAACTACATGTCTGCAAAACACAGAAGTTATCATGAAGTGAAGACATTTAAGAAAAATGAGACAGAATGAAAAAGGCAGGATAACCCCGAGAAAAACCCGCAATTCAATGCCACACTTGGGTATGGAACCCACAACGATGTTCACTATGAACCTTGTCGTCTCGCAAGAAAAATAACTTAAGGCGACTGCCTGCTGAAAAGCATGTTTGTGCACGTCAGGCGAAAATCGATTAAGCGCTACGAGCGACGCTGACCGACTCACGTATTTTGACATTGCCACTATGTCCAAAGTTGTAAACGCAGGCAGTGTTCCTGCTGTAATAAAAATAATATTGAAAAACAGGTGTCTGGAAACCTTTCAAACAAGTTTGAGGGCTTTAGAATATTGATTTGAATGTGTGTGACGTCTTAAAATTACTTCCCTACAATTAGTTTGAAGTATGTTTATTTTCATAGATTAACACTATGAACGCACATTTACTGGTCTCTTGAGAGAAAAACGCAATTCCGAACACACTGCACAAACTTCGAACGCCTGCAAGGCAGGTGGCTGTCTTAATACTGACAGTTAGGAACTTTGCGCTTCCCACACATACAGTATTCGAGTACTATAACTTAAGAATGCCCGAAACGTGGATTAATTGAAACTGATCTAAATACAAAGGTGGAGCCCGCTCCTTACTTCCTGCGTTGATCCATATTCACCATATGTCACCCTTCATCAGTGCTAAAGACCTCGATGCTGAGCACTGACCAAAATCTCTCACTCACTCTGACTTACAAGGGTGGAATATCACTGCAGGATTTTAGTACATAAACACTATTTCCACAGCATAGCTTAACAGTGGTCGTCCGAAAGGAAAGCTGACACATGTGTCACGTACAGTAAGAATGAACTAATCTCGTCATTCCTTTCCTTGTTTCCCCATATTATAACCCTACTTAAATAGGCTTCTTAGAGTTGTTTTATTACTTTAAGGTAAGTGAGCTTTACGTTTCGTCAACAGCTAATGTCATTACAGACGGAGACACACAACTTGTATAATGACACGAGCTGGGATAGGAATCTGCTATGGCCTTTGCTAGCCAACCATCCCCCACATCCAAAGACAAGATGGCCAGAACCAGAAATCGAACCCAGGTCCTCCTGAATGCGAGTCCAACATGTTACCATTGCACCACCTCGCTCGATGTCAATACTTTAAGCTATGTGCATTTTTTTCTGTAAACATCACAACTCTTATGCTGGTTCACGATACCAGTGTTAGTTTTCAAGTATGTATATTTACGATATATGTATGTGTTAGTGTAAAAAAACAGTCAACTGTAAATGTTATCACAGCGATACATAATCTCGTCGATGAGATAAGATGATATTCTTAAGGATGCTACCCCAACATTGTACACGTAAATACCTTATATTACTCGAAGTAATCTATGAATAATTCTTTTTCAAGAGTTTAGGATCACATGGGTATAGTCTTCAGCAAAGATGAGTAACATTCCCAGTGGAATGACTGCTTCATAACCTTTCAGAGTGTATTCAGCTTAAACTCTGCTCTCTCGACCCAGCCAGCTACCTTGTACGCTTGTTTATCGTATATAGCGATAGAAACATAATTTATCATTGTTGATGTAATACCAACACCTCTCAATTGACTAATCTCCACACCGATTAATTAATAGACTATACAATCAACCAACTGCAAAAGTCCACTACGCACGATACTCATGTTTACGGAATTAATTCCATCAACTTCTTTCAACGGGCCTCGCAGTCTTACGTGCGACTTACAAGGCAATGTGTTTATGTCTTAGCTCTGAATATAAATTCTTATTTCCGTTGGACAGACATATGGATCCCTTATAAATTGATATGTGTATATATATGTAACTCTGATATTAAAGGCTCAGTCCATAATTTTTTCACGGTATATCTTAAAGTCTCTAAAAATTGTATGTTGGAATGTGTTAACGGTATCGACTTCCATGACTTCCGTCGATCACAGATAGGTTTACGTGTATCCTCACGTCGTTTTATACTGCGTTTTAACACGTGTCTGTGATTATTATGTACACATTGCACGGAAATTCCGGAGGACCGTAATTGTATTTGAAAAAATCAACGACATGAAGTCTGTTCCCGCTGTTTTGTTTACGTTGACCGAAAGAGCAAACAACGTAAACAAGCGTAGTGGCACACAACATTATAATGAGAATGTTGTTATAAAACTTCAGGGACACGGTTATAAAGATTTCCTTGTACTCCTTCAAACATAAGAGAATCTATTCACATTTATGAAATCATTGCGAGATCTATTCATACTGACATTTGTCGCTATATATTGCTTCCTATCTGGCAGTAAAGAATACTAGGCGGCGGTTGGAGAGACTCTCAGTGGAATCCAAGATTTCCGTCAAAATTTCGCCCATATCCTAATCCCTGCGCCCAACGCCTTTCCTGGACGCAAACAGAGATCACGAAGATGCCTGATATTTACAGTGGTGCAAATTATACCAAATTTACGGTTCAGTTTTTATTATTTTGAAGATTAAAAAACATAGTTTTATCTTTCAGAAAATGTAACTTAGAATAAAAAAGTTTTAAAAAGGTAACAAATTCAAAAGGTGCTGGAGTTTATTATTTAAAACAGACGAAAGGAATAAATATCGTTACGCCTGCATTAAAGTATAAGTTGTGAAAATTAGATGAAAATAAACCGCCAGTGGCATAATCGACTTAAGACTCTAGGAGAGGATTTTGTGAAAATGCTGGTAGCTCGCGTTAAGGTTAATTCTACTACAGGTTAGAAAGAAAACGTGTTTTCTTATGGGAGAGTTTGATACAGGGAAAATTTCTACCACTAGTTTCGCTGCTATCGCATGTGGATCAGAAAAATACGAAATTATTTTAAAATTAATTTTAAATAGGCTTGTAAATGACAGAAGTCATTTAACTTAATTTTACAGTGAAAATAAACAAGTTTCGCGTATTTAATTATCAACTTTATGTAAATTAAAATTCAGGAAATCTCTGTGATTGGTCAGTTGCACGCACTGACGATACTAGCGCTCAATTTTCCCTGTGCCAAACTTTTAACAAGGCTCTTTTTAACCTGTAGTAGAATTAACCTTACTTGCAGCCTCTTCAGCTATCACGTCATCGCAGAAAACACAGATTCGACTTACACTTTTGGTACACTATGAACATATTTGCGCTTTTACAAATTTTAGGAAACACTGTTGCCAAAATAATACCTTGTAGAACTACAAACATCTCCATGCACAACGCGTGATTTTACAAAACTACACACGTAGTTGTAAAAATTATTATTACGGCAAGTTGTTTCAATGAATGACAGGTCCTGAGGAGCTCAAAGAGAGTCTGGAAATCATCATACATTTGGCTTCCCCTACCTCCTTGACCTATCCACCTCTTTATCGTTACTGGCGGCATCAGAAGAGATAGAAATGACGCGAGAAGGTTTCCTGTGGAGCGGCGACAGAGGAGTGTTCTCCGACGACTTCCAGAAGGTCACTTCTCGTCGGAAGTGGTAGTGTAGGTGCAGGCAGCATCTGCCGTCGCTCTTGTCGGACATAAGAACTACGACTGACGACGACCTCACCTGACTTGTCCTACACTGACGAGACATAGAGAGGTTACAGTCGTGCAGCGCCAGTCGTGTGTGAGGTAACTACCCTGTCTCCCCGCCATTTCTGCTCCAGGAATCCGCATGTCGTAAACACTAGCAATGAATCTGCTAGAATGGATAGATTCACCTTCTGCTCTGCGTCTTCTCCACTGAAAATTACAAGTCATAACTACAATAATCATCAATTATCTTGTTCATATACAACCTCTGCAGGGAAGTGTATAAAAATAATTTTCGCTGCTGCACACAATTAACCTGAGCATTATGTGTTCCACAATATACAAGCAATTGCACATTTAGGAGTAACAGAGTAGAGTGAGTATTTTAATTTCTGGCAAGCAACACCATGCACTTTTTGTCAACAATGTATGCTTGTCACTTCACAAAAACTTGTGAATAATTTAAGTATCGGGCCAGATCTTTTGCTGAGATGACAACGACTAGTTTTGCAGAGGTAGTAGAGCTAGATTAAATTCTGCCACATCCAAACACACAATTTTCTGGATAATTATGTTTTATGAAACTTGCATAAATTATGATTTTGTCTTTGTAAATCATAAAAAAACATGTGACGAGTGCATGTTTTGAGATTACTTTTCTTTAAAAAATACAGTTACAATTTCATGTATTTATGTATAGATCTGAATATACAGATGTATTGTTTTAGGCTGACTGTGCAGTGTGTGGTGCTATTATATACTATGGCAGAATGGCAATAGGTAAGGTGGTAGACAGGTATGAAGGTTTATGATAATGAACATGTATAAAAGTAAGCAACCAATTAGTTCATAAGGTTGAAGTGAATTCAGAGTAATTAAATGTACTAACCGATAACGTGTATCAATACAGCTTGAAACAACAATGTGACAGAAAAGTAGGTATGAGCAGGTACCCGGTGTTGATAAATTCCAGGACTATTATTCATGGTGGCCTTTATCATTATTACATCGAAATGGTTAACTGTAATTTAGTCATTTGAAAGCTTTAATTTTATGAGTTCAATGTAAAGGAATTAAAATTATAACTTACAAAATTAGTTTTCATTGTACAATTTATTACTGGTTGTTTTAGGTAATCTTAAATACTTTTTTATTTATTTTTACACGTTGTTTAATATACTCAACTTTATTAACTACTGTCAGTTTAAGTAGGTCTTGTGTGCAGTCTGTCTGACTTGGTTTATCGTGTAGTTTATACCATATGTTTGTAGTGGATACGTTTTATTTACACTATTGCAGTAAGCTTACCATCCCATTAACATTAGACTTCGAGGGAATAACAAGTTCTATATTATTTGTAACGTGATATTCAATGTGCGAATTTTGGGTCTCGTCGATTAATTGTAACGTTTGTTATCTGAGATCAAGTTTCATGTACGTATGTAAGTGTAAATTTGTTTCAAATTATTTAATGAATATATAGTACTTTATTACATAGACCAATACATTCCCATAGTCCAAATTTAAGACATTTAAAAGAATGTTGTTGTAGGATGTTTGGGTTGTAACAGTTCGTACTCCTACCTGTGGGCTCGCAGATATACAGCTTCATCGCCCGTGTTCGGTCGTTGTGTGAGATAATAAATTTAAATAGCGTGTTTTGTGTCTTATCTTTTTGTACTACAAGGCACAGTCAGTAATTGAATAGTTAAAATTATTTTTGGATGTGGTCTTCAAATGCCATATGGTTTTAGATTTCAACATCTCAATGATAAGTACTTTTAATATACCTGATTCCTTAAAATTAACAGAAAACTTGACTGAAAGTTCGAGCAAAATTCAGTAGGCTTTTGAAATTTTTATGCTAGCTAATTCATTCGAGAACAATATTGAAACAAGGCAAGTCGCCGTTTTATTGAATTTTATAGACGAGGAAGCTTTGATACTTTATAATTTATTAGGATTTAATGCAAAAGATAAAATGTTGCAGTCGGTTCTACAACAGTTCACATATTACAGTAATTCAAAGAAGACTATTTACATGCAGGACTTTAATTTTATTCGCAGAATCATCGTGGATGTAAATATAGTGATTTGTTTTTAACATATTGTAAAGTGTTTGACACAGGATTGTGAATTTAGAGATTGTGATGAACTTGTACAGGAAAAATATATTTATAAACTAAGGATATTGCATTTAAAAAAACTACTTGGAAGCGGTGATATAACATTGCAAGAGGCGATAAAAAGATTAATAGCTGCAAAAATAGCGAGGGATCAAGAAAATAGTGAGTTGTAGCAGTCAATATGTAAGTGAAATTAATCAAGACGACTTCCTGTATATCAGAGAGGTTTGCGAGTGAAGCCTTTTGAGAGTCACTCCCAGCAGAGATCTACTGACACTAGGCCTACTGATCGAGATCATCGAGTATAGGCTTCATCTTCACAACTGAGTGAGCACAATTATCGGCCCATAAGTGTTTGAGGTATGGTACAAGCGTTTACCCGATTTGATCATATGTCCAGCACAAGATAAAATATGTAATTGTGATCATATCATAGACTTAATCACTTTTATAAGGTATGTAAAACCAAACTAAAGTCTTACATATTTTGAGCTGTGCTAAACAGCCTTGTAACGAAGAAAGTGGCTATTTTATTTATTGGTACATATTGCACAGTTTAAACAGGCTAAGAAGATAAGAATAATAATAGGGCATGGAGTGAGTACCTTCAGCTGGAATCCATTATAAAAATTTGAATTGGTCACTGATTGTACTGTTAAAATATTTCCTGTGTTAAATTACCTGAAACGTTGAGTAGTTAAAATATATATTTTTAGTTTTAAGTTACATGCTTATAACTGTTTAGAAATAGAAGCGTTAGATGTAACTAAATTGACAGTACACCTTAGTGAGTAAATGTTACTGAATTTGTTCTTACAATAAAAAAAAATATTCAATTTTAGGTCTTCAAACTTTTGTGCGGTTAGAACTGATTGTAAAAAATTAAGGTAAAGATTTTCAGGATGTGGCAAATGATAAAGAGATGCTTGTAAATACATTTAAAGATGTTTTTACAGGAATAGGGCAATTCCCTTGATTGTATAAAATAGAGTTACAAGAAGGTACTAGGCCAGTGTCCAGCCTTCCTCATAGGTTACCGTTGAAACTGAAAGAGAAAGTAAAAGCAGAAGTGAATATATTGTGCCAAGGAGCTATTTCAACTGAAACCAGTCAGCCTAGTGAGTGAATAAATAAATCAGTAATAGTTGAAAAATCAAATGGTTCACTGAGAAAATGTTTGGATTCTTGTCACATAATGAAGCAATAGTATGGGGATATTTTGAATTACCAACACTACTAGACCTCGCAGTATTGTAAAGAAATTCTGAGTCTGTTTCAGTGTTGGGCCTTAAAGACTTCAATTTTTGCAAATTGAGCTAGTTTGTGACAGTCGTAAGTATTGTACATTTGCAACAAAGTTGGGTAAGTATGTTTTTAACCTTTTACCATTTGAGTTAGTGAATGCGACAGAAGCCTTTCAGAGGTACAATACTATCAATGTTTTGGATAATTGTTGTGTTTTTAGTTATATAGATTACGTTTTAAATCCATGTTCGAACACATAAAACATGATATATTTTTATAAGCTACTTCAAAAAGCACGAGGAATTTGTATCAAATTTAATAGGTAGCAGTAAGTTTTATTGTACGTTGTGGAAAGTGAATTGTCTTGGTAATGTAATAGAAAATAATTATGTTGAACCAGATGAAGCAAAAATCTCGGCAATCAACGAGTTTGTTGAACCTTATTATAGGGCAAGCTTATAAAGGTGTATAGGTACAAAAAATTAATTGGGAAGTTATATACAAAATTATTCTGAAATAACATTTCTTTTAAGACAATTATTTTTAAAAAAGTAGATCTTGTTTCGTTAGACAATGTACATGGTGAATGAGTAAGAAAACTAAAAAAAAAAAAAATGTAATTAATGCAACACCTGTGTTGTCAACAATTGACCTTGTTGTGCCTATTGTTATTCAGGTAGTAGCAAATTTCAAACTGGATCAATTTTAATACAGAATCTAAACTGGTGCAATACAATTTTAAAAATTTAACTGATTTTGAAATGAGGTGTGGACAAATACACAAAGAGTTTTTGACAATTTTGTTAGAATGTAAGAAGTTTTATAAATGCATATAACATACATGTAAGTAAAATAATAGTTCAAATTGATCATCCCTAGCAGCAGTAATGAGAAGAAAACATATTTATGAAATGCAGTCTCTTGGATTACAAAAAAAAATATTTAATTGTTAGTTTATGACATACAATTGCAGTTTGTTTCAAGGAATAAATTTTTACATCAGCATCAAAGGCTAAAGTGGTTGAATGTGAGGGTGATTGATTGAAATTGTATAATGTATTCTGTTAATGTATCTGATTAAAAAATTATTTGATAAGAAGAAGGCAAAGTTTTGCAATTGTTAATTCATCATTGGCAAGTAGATAAAAATAAAATGCTATATGCGTTGATAAGATATTATGCGTTGAGGACTGGGACTTGTTTTTAAGATGTGTTGCTATTTTATCAAAATAGAATAATGTGCCTGGACGATTAAGAAAAAATAACCTTGATAAAGTTCATGTAACTAATTTGGGTATAAAAACAACCGCAAGAGTAAAAATATTCTTCTTTTGGCATGGCTTAGCAGATGATGTTAGAATAGAAACATGTTAAATGTGTGAGAAATATTCGAAAAGTCAAGTGACTGGTAGAACAACCAACTTTACCTTTTCAGTCTGATATTAGTGATATTTTTAACTGTTCATGAATTTAATTCAAAGTTGTTGGAGTTAGTAAAGCTAATATAAATATCAGCAGAAGATGTTGTCGTGTTTTTAAATAAAATATTTAAACTACATGGAATACCTCAGAACTTACGAGCTGAAAATATGCCGTATACTTCATTGTATGTTAAAATTTTGCTTAGTAGTGGAATTTTGAGTTGGTGCCTTTAAGTCCAGAATTTCGACTAAGTAATAGCTTTGCAGAAAATGAGAAAATATTGCAAAATAGTGTTAAACAAACGCCAATACATATATTTAGATATTATATTTAAGTTTCAAAATACACCTGTATTAAATTCAGAGGTAACATAATACTCAATTGATTTTCAGTCTTCTTACTAGGACAAGACTTCCTATATCAGTTTAACTTTTGCAGCAAGAGGTTTTTTTTTTTTTTAATCCAGGACAGTAGAGATAAATACAAGAAACAATATTATGAGAAAACATATGTAAATGTAAGATATATTTTTGAGACAGATCGAAACGTTGTCTGCAAGCATAAAAAAAATTTGCATTCCTCCAAAAGTTGTCAGTAAGCACATTGCTCATCGTTCCTACATAATTAGGAATGAAAATTGTAAAGTCAGTCGGAGGAATACAAGGCATATTAAAAGTTCATATTTAAATGGAGGTAATAATGTAAAGAACAAAAGCCAATATCATCATGAACACAATCTCAAAAATTCTGGTGAGGAGATTTATGTTGTTGTAATCAGCTACTGTTAATTGATACAAAGGAAGTTATAACGATTATAATTTAGATCATAGAGCTAGTGAGAGAATTAAGAGAAATCATAAATATTTAGAAGATTGTATGTCGTAAACGTATAGCGATAAGAATTTTTATGTCATTATTAGGCCTATCATTATCATCATCAACATCATTATTATTTAAGGGTATATTTTGTAACTTTAAGGAAAATATGTGGGACGTCTGTGATGTAGCATTTGTAATCCTTCATGTATGTTCGCAAATATAAAACTTTGATAATCTGGGTGTTGCCGTTATTCTTTGTGTGTATGTGGCGTATTTCAAGTCTTGTTATTTTTTACTACAAAAAATATTTTTCTAAAACAATATGAACATTCTGGCATGGGTGAACAAGTAGTAATAACCTTACGTTAGAAATTTGTTGGACTGAAGGAAAGTATGTGAAGAAAACACCTTTTAAATGTAACACAAAACTACAAGCAAGTATTTATGGCTGAATTATAGACACCTACGATGATCAGAATAGGGAAATATAAAAATTGAAATTATCTCTCAATGTTCAACCATTCGTAATAAAGGCAGTAAGAAATACCACCGAAAAAATAATTTAACATAGAAATGGCTGCATATCAAACTGAAAGGCAAAGTATTTTTATGCTCGTGGAATTCTCTTTGCTCATTTAATTAAATACATAGTTTCACTGAAATGATCTCCATATAAAATTTGATATTCAAAATTCCTGGTTATTATAATCTCAGTATTACACTAAGAAAAGTTAACATATATAATACGTTTACTAATAAACTGTGTATATATTATTAAACCAAATCTAACCTCTTCTTGGGCTGAGTCACTGCCAATCTCAGCATGCCACAGAAACTCATGCGATGTTACAACTCTAGTAAGTGTTATGTTACATATGCAGCAATATTAAAGCCTGTTTACTGGAATGAAGTATCAGCAAGTTTATCATAATTTAATATTTATAACAATTCAACCCAATATAAAACAATTAAACAAAAAACAATCCAAATTTAAAATGTTTTAAAATTATGGTACATTATAAGCTAAGTAAAACTTTGAAGATTGGCAGCGGAAATAAATAATATATTGGCTAAGAATGCAGTAAATAATTATATGGATATAAAAAAAAACAAAAATAGAACATTTCTAGAAGTTTTATTAAACATAACGTTGTATGTGACTGCTACGGCTTCTATGCTACAGCAACATCAAGTTTAATGCAGGAATCTAAATTGCACCAAACCGCAGTTTCTTGTTTTGCTTTTTGAAAATAAGAACTAATGGGAGTTGTTTTTTGTGCTTTTTAGTCAAAAAATATATAACTTAAATATTTTGGTCCGAATGTTTGCGGTCTGATGAGGTAAATGATTACATCTATCTTTTGTTTTACATTGAGTAAATTACTAAGTAATTAGAATAAAGAAGGTGTCGTAACTGAGACAAAAATATTAACAAATAAAATAAACTAAAAAATGGGCATTACGGTAACGAAACATAACAAAACGTTGTTCGGAAACTAAAAGTTAAAGAAGCTAAATAATAAATGAAAGTTAACTAATATTAAAGAAGCAAAGTACACGAGACTTGCCGAAAACATTATACCAAACCGAGTACAGTCATAGCCAGTAAAAAATAACTAAAGGACGAAAGTAATGAACATTTAACTAAACCAACCATGTGGACATATACCTAATATTTAATTAACAAAATTACCCGCCTATTTTGTGGAATGGGAATTTAGCTTTTAATGCCAAACTGCCCAAAACATAAGCAGAAAATTAATAACATTGGTTCAGTCTTTTGAGTTCAAAACAGAAATTTTGAGAAAATATGATTAATGGAAAGATGAACTGAGTAAACTCGTTAAGACGAGAGTACAAAATGTTAAAATATCCAGCAGCTCATGCCAAATATTATTAGCTATGAGTGTTATGTTAGCTTCAGAAATGTTCCAAAAGTAAATTGAAGAATTCCGAGCTTAAATTATTAAGTAACACTTTTAAATGTGCTATTTCAGTGTGTTGACAGTTAAGAACGCCAGTGTTCCTTAACTTAACCATTACTTTCTAAAACAGCATGTATCAACTCATGTAACTAGGGTCTAAATTTATTAAAGTGATTGTCAAAACTTTTGTAGTCTTGTAAACTCCAGAAACTCCAGCTTCCTGACGAGCTTCTTGCACGAACCCATTCCAAATAGGTGCTCTGTCCTCTGAAAACACCAACCGGAAAATTAATGGAAGATTGAACATTAACCCCCTTTCAATAAGTTCGCTATCCAATTCTATTGATTGTTGGTTTATTGGCTTACTGTAATGCCGGACTAGTATACAGTTTGTGATAGGTTTTTTTTCTTCGTCACATATTGTATTACAGGCGAAGGGATGGGAACAGCTTCAGCTAGTGTTCTAGATCTTCACACCACCACTGTTCCTTTACCATCAAGATTTATTGTGTTTACATCTGCACTGTCAAATACAAATTACATGAAACCACAGTTATCTAATTTTTGGTTGAATCGTTTCTCTAGCACCGTTCAGGTGACCGATAGTCTCAATGATAGAGGAATAAGAACATCAAAGAAATGACTTAATGCAACCTTACGTTGAAGATATACAGTTTGTCTAAGCTTGATAAGAGAATTTAAGTCCTGGTGCGGCAATCCTCTATGATAGTGTAGTTTGTAGCAGACGTTTTTGGGAATTTTTTTATTTCCCACGGAAAACAGTTTGCATAAGCCTCTGTAGGGACTCGGGCACAATATCTGACTCAACGTTTCCATTGCTTCTACATATGTATATAGAAACATATCATAGTCTTATCACAAATATCACGTAGGATTGTTTCCGCAGATTTTTCCAAAACCCTTAGTTTAAGTTTCTGTTTATTTCCCTTCCTGTCTGTATGCCAGTGGTCACGAAGAAAGATACTTTCTGGTATATCCAAAGAAACTAAATAAAGTTTGACCTGAGCCACGTTTTTTGTTTGCTTATAATAATTTGATCTGCGAAGTAATTCTTAAGTCTTGTTTTTAAAATGTTATTCCAACATCTTCATTTTGAAAACTTTTGAACATATTTTCTGATTCAGTTAAGGAGTACTGGCAACTTTTTATGACAGCATATTTTGAACTATTTATTCATGCCTTTAGCTCGGGATTTCTGAAATTACTTTTAACTCGTTTCTGAAGCTAACGTAACACTCATGATGATATCTTACTTCAGCTGGTGGCAATTCTTCTCGTTGCACTCTCGTATTTTCAAGGTTACTCAAATAATATTTCCAGTCATCACATATTTTCAAAATTCTGTGTTTTAAATTCAAAGGCGGGCAACTATTCTCAACTTCTTTTGTGTGTTTTGGTCAGTTTGGTATCAGGAACTAAATTTCCCATTTCGGAAAACAAGTAGGCCATTTTGGTAATCCAATGTTGTGTATGTCCACGTGGTTATTTAAATCTTCATTACTTTCGTCCTGTAGTTATTTTATTCTAGCTCTGATTGTTCTCAGTTTTTTTTATAATACTTTTGGAAAGTCTCGTGAGCTATACTTCTTTAATATACAGTCCGTCAGTCATAATTTAGCTTGTTTATAGAGTAGTTTCCAAATCTCGTTTAATTACATCAATGCTTTCTTTAGAACTTTTTCTCAGATATAACGCCATTGTTATGCCAGTTACTTGATAATTCACTTAATAATATCTCCAAAAATCTTAAACACAAAAAATTTAATATTTACCTAACCAAATCGCAAGTTATTTCAAACATTAATTTTATTTATATTATTTAACTTAAAACAGGACAGTAAAACAACTTCCATGTTTCTTATTTTATTTAAAAAAAAAAACGTTTGTAGTTGTTTCTTACAACAATCTGGGCCCAGATCAATAGGCAACCAGCATTATTAACCAAAATGTATACTTAAATTACGTTTCCTTATGTAATCAAATTGCGAAGCTGTTTTGTGCCTCTATAGTAGGTTCTACAAATAATGGCAAGAACAAAATGTATAGATAGTTCAAGGTAAGTAACTTTTATTCCATTTCCCCAAAAACTGAATAAGTTTTCAAGTTCGCTTGCTTGTCTGACTTTTTTTCAAAACGAACTTAAATTGAATGGAATCAACTTGACTTCGTCACATATAGCTTGGGAAAAGTCGGGAGGTAGTCGTGATAGTCATAGTATGGAAACTTACCAGATCTGATTATTGGACATGAATGTAGGCATTAGCAGATTCCATTGAGTGTGGGAACTTGGGACAATACATGCCTACACATCTTCGTCGATTCACAGGAACGTCCATTAATAGCGACAGCTAAAACACGCACTGAAACATATCAACAGAGAATCATAAGTGCACAACGATGCCTGTTGAAATTAATGTTTATACAACTTTACTACAAAACAAATTAGACGTCGCACACAAAATATTTAGGAAATAAAAGTGTGAACACGGCAAACAAAATTTAATGATGTACTCTTTGGGAATGTAAATTCAATTACCTTACGTTCAAAAAGTTATGATTTATTTGTTGAAATGTGTGGGGAATATGGTTATTAGGACACAAACTCGAAATGTAAATTCGTATTTTTTTTTCAGGCGACTGTATTCTCAAAGAAATATTTTTTTTTATTTTATGCTACATTTTCATATGAAACAAATAAACCGTAAATGATTTAGCTATACCATCCTTATCATTTAGTGGACATTGAAAGATTTCATATTATTACTTAGTGCTGTTTAATTTTCTCCTAGATTCTCACTCTCTATATGCAAGTAGACAGGCGTCATGTTTAAGAGTTGTAATTTATTTTCATTTAATTCTTAAAAAGTCCCTTAATTTAAATTGTTTTGGTATTTATAATTCAATTTTAAACCGTGGTTTCACAGCTTTGTGCTATGATTTACTATCTTTCAAAATTACAGTAATAGTTCGACTATGTGCATTTAATGACGTAATCGCAATAAGGCACGTCCAAGATACTAACCTTATAAAAAAAGAGTCAAAATATTTTTTAAAAAAATATCACAATCTGTTGGTTTTATAATATGTTACATACTAGCCTACAAATGCCAAGCATTAACTTGCGTGCCAAATTTGGTGGTAATCATGTAATAATTTCAAAAATTATAACCAAACATTCTAATTTGTACAGGAGGAGCGAATCAAATAATATTACACTCTAAATATAAGATACTGGCTAGACAGTTTTGCTATAAATAGTTACAATAATACGGCGAATACAGTGCATTGTATGCTAATCCATGACAATTGTGAGCTGTTTTAAAAATGGGTAGCTGAATGTTTAAACTTGTGTATATTAAGGTGACTTTCAGCTTGACCGTGAGCCAAATTTTGGTCAGAATCGTTTCATATTAGTCCATAAACATAATTAATTCACGTAGAGTTATCGCACGAAACGGCTGTATTATGTGGAAATGAGAGTATGAATTTATTTATAACATTATGAAATTGTATTATAAATGTACGATCGAATGTTGTACCCCCACAATCTGAAATTCTGGTATTTCTAAATAAGCACTGGCATTGCAGAAAACTTCAAAAATAGTTCAACACATATGAAGTAATACACCTTCATGTGTACTTTATAAGACATTGATCATAAACAATTGCTAGTTATTATGCGTAGGTTCTCTTACCATCAAGCCAAAATTAATTTCGCCCTCTTTTACACGTGTGTAAGAAACGAACTATATTTTGATTTCACAAAGCACCAAAATCCAAATTTCTGCTTCAATAATCTGTAACTATCTACCTGTTTTAATGATAATTGTTAAACAGATTTAAAAACTAATAGACTCCAGCAACATGTTTTAGTTAAAAGGAGGATATGCTATAAAGAAAAAATTTATCTATTTGTAAGTAGCCTAATGGGTGTACATTGCACCAACTTTCTGTTTTCCTGCATATTATCAGATAAATAGTGTTAAATAACTTACTGAAATTACAATTTCTAAATAGGTAAACTTCTTAGGCAATGATCAGCTCTTAAGACCACGTTTACAGTGGCCTAAAAATTACTCACCTCGAATTAGGTAACGCTTAAATATGTGCGTACATGAAATAATAAAACATTATTTCTATTAATAGTTCTTTAAATGTCTTTAAAAACCTGCATTCGATAGATCTATAAGAAAAAATACGGGACCATTTAAGTAAATTTAAATTGAAGAGCAATATAATGCATCATTATACAACACAATGAAAGCTTATCTTCCAAATAAAAAATGCTGAGATATAATCAACAAATAATAAACAAAACCATACATATGTCTGTTATGCAAGAATGTGGGGTATCTACAGCAGATATGATTTACATTTAATTCCGTCGTCTGATGTGTTTGTGTTATAAAAAAAATAGATTCGTCACTTGATAGGAAGGAACAGGTAAACAATGACACAATGATATACAAAACTAAGATAAACCAAAAATTATACTATCTAACTGTACGGAGCATAAGAATATTAAATCAACGGTTTGACAGTCTGTAGCTTGATATTCGAAAAAGCGCGGTATTTTTAATTTTGTGATTATAGAAATTTGTTTGGATTTTTCATTTCTTTTATACAGAAAAAAATAACAAAAATATTTATTTTAAGAAAGTAGTGATTCAAAACCAGTTATTTGTAGGATAGCATCTACTCAAATCATAAGCATAATGATAGGTATAAAAAGTTAAATTGCATTGTAATATATAACATGTTCTTAAATTTTTTAACGATATAACATGAGTAGAATGAATATATATTTAAAGATATATATGATAAACATTGAAAGTTTAAAAGAAAAGTTTATGTTATAAATTAGTATATGAGATTAACATACTCTAAAGAACACAGCAAGAAGACAAACAATAAGTTAAAACAATACATCCACTTAATGTATCGTAGGTCGAGCTGCCTATGGACTTTTTTCAAGTTCAGAAATGTATGACATGCGTTAAGTTTAGTATACGTTGTCAGTCAACAACTATACACAAGTCTTGTACACATCACAACCCCAAGTTCAGGTGACAGCTTCTTTAACTATATTATAGCATCTCTGGTCAAGGTAGGTTGTGTTTTGTGCTCAGAGAAGTCAGACTACGTACCAAATTATACTAACACGTCAATTATGTGTAAATTCATTAATTAATCAGTTTACTTATTTTAGCTCGGTTTCAAGAATTGATTAATGTAATTTTGACTAAACTTCAGCCCTTGTTTTCTTATTGCATCCAAGGAACATAGCGTAATATTCCAAATAAATTTTATTGAGGGTCTACTCGAATGATATAATTTGCAGCATTCGAAAAGAGTCTTTGCCATTCAATGGTGTTCACCTTCATTCTGAATCATTCTATGCCTGCACCAATGTAGTAAGTTACGCCATTGAAGTACTGCACATTCTCGCGTAAATTATGAAATAATATTTAACTAGGCAATGTTATAGTTATTTTTTTTAGCTGAAACATAAAACTATGCATGTAACCGGCGTAACGTCTAACGCACAAGTGGATGTCACTAGGTAGTTCGAAGAGGTTCCGCTACCACATTGGCGGTTATATATAACACCTAATAAGGTTATCCCTCTTTAACTGACGCTAACTTGACTGAATATAAGTTTTTATTTGAAGAAAGTTTTTAAACTAACGTGGAATGGTTCATAGTCCAGTTCATGACTATCAGATTATTTTATCATTATTTTAAATATCACAATGCAATTTTTTAATTTCTAGCAACATTTACTGTGCTAATTTTAATGCATGGACAAGTAGATTACTGCCGCATTCTTTAAATGAGGATTTTTTAACATGTGATTTCAATCAAATTAAATTCTCCTGAGTGGGAAAAATAATGATCATTTAGCAGTCCGCAAATTTTATGCATTAAACAAAAAATTCAAAACTTTGTTAGTGGAGTAATATTGCATAACACGAGGAACATTATTAGGTTTCTCAAGTAACGAAAAGCACACAGTAAAAGTTATAAGTTATTTTATATTGACTTTCGCATTTTGGAATCGTGCCGGAAGATGCCGCTGGTTGGTGGGTTTTCTCGGGGATATCTTGTCTACCCTTGCCCTTCATTCCAGCGCCGCTCCATGCTCATCTCATGTCACCCCTCACCAGCGCTAAAGACTTCGGTGTTGAGCGCTAACAAAAAATCTCTCACTCACCTCCCTCTTCCTTCTGAGGGGTAACTAAATAAACTGCCGCAAAAATTTCCCGAAGGAGAGGATAATTTAATAATTTTGCATAAAGGGAAGAAAGTCCTACAGCTTGTCTCAGTGTGAGAGCTCCTTGCCGGTGTGCAAAGAGTCCCGGGTTAGATTCCCGGCCGGGTTGAGGGCTGCTTGTTGTGTTTATCGCTTCACCCACGTCTCTGCGGAAGATAATGACGAACAACCACAGTCGCATCCTCGTCTAATCGCCTCAGGTGTCCCCTCCCTGCGAAGCCGTCAACTTCCGGACTAAATGGAAACGGTGATAATAAAGAAGAATAGAGGAAAGTGCCTCAATAAAATATTTTAACGTGTTTTCAGAAACATTTAAATAACTATGCATTCAATATTTTTGTAGTGGTCAGACAACTCCTCTCCCGCTAAGGGATGGACGAGGTTACACTGACTCTTGCAAATTGTAAACTTACTGGACTTTTCTTATAACCGGAGACAACCATATTCCCCTGGCCACTATTCCGTCGCTGAATCACTGCCGACTCATCTCATTCTTCACGTTGGCTGGAGACAGGCACGTCCCATGGGAGGCCAGTCATACCATATCTTCAGTCTTATTTGATCCATGGTCACCCTATGTGATGCAAGACACATACTGTGGACTTTGTGCTAGTTTTGGTCATTTTCCCAAACGTCACTCCAGAAAACCTAAATAAGTCACGAGGCTTACAGCATCGTTGGAAACGTAACTAAGTCCTTCAGCTGGGCTCGCCTGATGAGCATTAAACGTGATGTCTTGGGCAGAGGAAGACATGACACTTGAAGCTTGTGTAGACGTACATGCTGCGGTGTTGGGACCAGATGTCCGTGATTCTCCAGTTGTTACTACTGGCGTGCATCTGAACTCCTGCAACAAGTAGACACGAGTTTAATTACAAATGACACGTGAGTGTGTGGTATCACAAGTTGTCACAAATCATCACTCTCATGTCTTCATAATTGAATTATTGTCTCCCTTGATTTCCGAGGCTTCACTTTTAATGTAACTTCGCTAACATTTACCACTTTCTTGGCACCTTGACTGCCAGTGCAAAAATGGTTACTGAAAACTACAAATATATTTATAAAATTACCATAGTAAAAATGTTTTTCCAAACACGACAGAAATGCTGCATGTGTGAATTCATAATACCAAAACTTTGAAAATATTCTTTCAAAATACATTATAGGCTTACATGTCTCAAAGTAAAAGCACTAATTCTCTTCACCGCAGAACTGCGAATTATATGGTAAACTGTCAATATTCGAAATTTGGTTTGAATTGTTTATATGGTTCCCTAGATATATCACGATTATCTAAATTTGAAATTGATATTTTATTATTTAAAAAAAAAATAGTATCTGGCGTTGAAAAATCGAATGAAAGAGGAATGTATTAAAGATGAACGATACTACCAATTGCATGTCACACAATTTGTTTTGGTCCAAGAAAGCAAAATAGGACATTATAAAAAAGCAAATTGTAATGTAAATCTGGTTTGAGTTTACTGAGTTCCACATATATTTACTAATTTTTTCCGTACGGTAGCTATTCGATACATACACCGTAAATAATGTTCAACACTGCCATGGAGCATTTAAGTCGTGGTTGATAATATGCAGAAAATCATGTACGTCAGGTACTTTTGGCAGGCTACTGGGTAAGATTTATATTTTTATGTTCGTTAATGTATAAAAGTTTGAATCCATTGTATGAAAGTAGACATATATGTACTAATAATTACTGTTGTATTAAAACCCGAAATTTATGAAAGTTTAATGTATGAACGTAAAGGGCTTGGGACTTTTTGTTAAAGATACCAAGTCCTGGACTTTGTACCGCTTGTTAATGACAAATGATATGGGCATTAGAAGAGCATTGTGATTCTATATTTTAAATAGTTCTGTTACTTTTCAAATAATAAATACTGCTATCATATCCTAGGACAGTTGAGATCCGTTGTAATGCTAACAAACAAAGCTTACCGAAATGAAACTGTACCAACAAAAATCAAAACTTTGAAGACATTCGCAAATGTTTGCAGTACGTTGCAGTTCATGATGAAGCGGTCATATTCTACGACAATATACTACATTGGCTTGCCACAGACTAATCGACATGTCCATGGATGTGGCAATAGTGCATTATTTTGTTTATGACTTAAATTATTGTCGCTGATGAATATGTTTCCATGTTTTTTAGTAGTTGTTTTACTAGCATATACCAAGGTTCCAATAATATACACCAAGGACATTATGCTTTCTCTGATAGTGTAATACAAAACATTGCTTTGTGGGTATGAGGTATCAGCTGGTGGTGTTTTTGCAAAATATGTTTCCATGTATCATATTATTTATTAGTTTGTCACTAGAATATACCAACATTGCACTAATATCTACTTAAGATATTACGCTTTATGTGTCATTATTAGAATGGACGTTACTTCGTTTTCAAAAGTACCACGTCAACTATCCTTATTAATTTCTAAAAAAAAAAAATACAAAAGATGATCTATGTGAATTATGTTTCATATTATTCCACACACACAATACTTTCAAGTTATCAATTATTGATAACCTGTTTCATTCCCAGATCCACAATGATAAGTTTTTTGTTGTTTCCCGACAATCTACACACTTGGACTTGGTCCCTTTTACAAATTCCTGATTCATTTTGATACTACGTTAAATTTTTCTCTTACGATAAAATTAATTCATTATGCAAGCGAAGCAAACTAAAATGGATTGAAAGGAAATATTACGTTAAATGGACTTTTCTAATAGGTTATCACATTCTTGTTTCTATATTAAAACAAAATATTAAAGACACAATTTCATATTAAATTAGTCTTATTGCATCTTCAATGATAAAAAATTACGACTGCTCTTTCATGATTTAAGTCACACTTCGTCTATAATGTCCTAGAACACGCCGCAGTGTGTTTTAACGAACTATTGCCTTAGTTATCCGGACTGATGCGATCATCACTGTACCATCAATATGCACATTTTCTACAAAGCCTGATATGTAATATGTCCGGAGGACAACGCTAGCTTGCGAAGTCGTTGCGAACTACGGACGTTTATTCCTCAAGTTCCGATGCATAATGTAAAAATAACGTAAACTGGCTAGCACACGCCATACTCAACCGATAGCCATAGAATACTGATACCCTACGTTCACTGACTTAGAGGAAACAAATTGCATGGCGACAAACTAACAAAAAAAGTGTCAACCTTCCAACCAAACCGAATTTCGCAAGGAAGTTGCTTTCATCTGGAACGGACCGTCGCGTCGTAGCAACATCTACGCGCAAAAATAGTCTCATATTTTTAACTCGAGTTGCAGGCCGGTTCTGTATAACATGCTGACTGTGTTCGGCCTTGAAGTAGAAGCACCTCATAAACCGAAAAATCCTGGCCTTGATTATGCTCTTTGCTAACACTATCCAGACGTGGATTGTTTCACAGACAAAGTGGTTATGAGGACAACATGCAGAGATGTACAATGATAAAATTAATCCATAATGTCGGAGACGTGATTGCTTTTGGGCAAAATAATGGGATGCTTCTCACTATAGCTGAAGTTAAAGTTTTACAACCTCCCACCTACATACAAGAGACCATCATACGGGTTCAGTCCACTGATCAGAGCTGAGAAAACTTTACCACATCTCAAATTACATATTTCTGCATTGAATGCTTCCTGTTGTACTTGCATTAAGCACATAATTCTAACTTCATCAAGTTCTGAAGTTGTCATGGTTCCAGTTCGACGATCAGTCGCCTGTGCCCGTAGCTTGAAGATGAACCACAGTGCATAGGACAGCACTATCTGCAAAATTAATCGCGATGAAAATTTTACAAAAAAAAGCAGTATCAGGGATATCATTAGTTGTCAGAACAATCACCTCTTGCATCTTCATCTCGGCCTCAAAGTTCTTCAAGTCTGCACCAGCTGGCCAGATATCCTCCCAAGATCTGATCCTGATGATCTTTGCCATCACAGCTCATGACTAACAAGCCGGCAAGCATAAGTCCTCTGGATGAAAAGTCAGCAGAGTTGTAATGAGTAGGAACATGTCGCCAAAGAATTGGAACGTTGCAGTCTTGTATTTGTGCCACCCTGTTGGTCACAATTGTCTTAAAAAATATAGATGTGTTTAAATACGGAAAAGGGATACGGTAGAGTCACGCCGAACAATAAACACTTCGATTGAGATTATTTTACTGAGGACAGCTTCTAGCATTGTTATAAGCATAATGAGTAGGTATGCACCCAACAGTTCCAAGTATAGGAATGTCACAGTTTTCAATGGCGCCAACTTAGTTTTAGGAAGTAACAAGTGAGTTTTGTCATCACCCTCGTATTATGTCCGTAAGTACACAACTGCTGAGAAACCTAAAATTGATGTGTCAGAGAAGCCAAGAATTTGGTGTGTTGGGTAGACTGGTACAGATATGAAACGAGGAATGCTGATGTCACCAAGATGCGGAACTTGTGTGATAAATAAGTTCCAGCTGTCTCTCAGTTCTGGTGGTGATGCTCCGTCCAAGTCCAAACTTAATAACTACAGCTTTAACAAGAACAGTTTGGCTCTAAACACAAACGGTGCAATTCATCCCAGTGGATCATAGATTTGTTCAATGATGGACACCATGATTATTTTGGTGACTGCAGCACTGAATTGATGAAAAGTATATAAGAAGCGGTCTGTTCTTGATTCCCATGTGACTTCCAAAACCTTGAACACCGTCCCTCTGTCTTCTTGGAATATGAATTCAAATGCTCTGTAATCTTCAGTAATAGCTTGAAGTACGGCAGGGCGGTTGCTTGGCAGCTTCTGTAGTTCAAAACCTTTACACATTGAAGGCTGATAAGTTCTTCCTGTAATGCAAGTGCAGCTGACACAGAGGAAGGCCCCGTTACAGCATTGTCTACAAACACATTTTCAACCACCAGTTTAGATGCATTTGGATAGTTAACACCTTTATCAAATACAAATTGTTGGAGAGCCTTCATGGCTTCATGGCAAGGAAGGAGCAGCAGACACAGCACATGTAACTGCATCCACCTGATACTCTTGGATAGGTTGATCAGTGAAATCTATCCCTATCACCTAATAAGGTTTATATTTCGAGTGTAGCTGAATGTCTGTAAACTTTGCAAATGGCTGCAACGAATATAGGCCTAAGGTGTATGTGAAAATGAGTAATTACCTCCATTATATCTCGCTGAAGTTTGAGTCATTTTCAACAATTTGTCGTTCGTTAACTTGTAATTTGCAGTCGTGGCCGATGCATCAATCACAACCCTCGATTATGTCGTAGAACTGGATCCTTTAATTACACAGTGGTTAGGGATATTATATCTTACCTGCTATTGCCGTTAAATTGGTTTAGACAGTGCATATATCCAAATTGTTGGTATTCCTGAAGAAAATTATTGTACTGCAGCTTAATTAAGTTCAGCCATACATGTAAACCGATGTTCCAGTTTATGCAACCCAGTCAAGCCTCACCAAGATCTGGTTTGGTGTTCTTGAATGGTAAACTTACAACAAACCTTCCATTGATTCTCATACTCGTCATCTTCTGCGTTAACATGTTTCACAGATATCGCCTGTTCAGTTTCCTAAAACCTTCGAAGAGCATCTGACTACTCAAGTCAGGTGGTTACAAAGAAGGACGCAATGGGGTATTGCTCAGCAATGGCCTGATGAGTGATGCTTCCCATTATATCCCAACCCAAAATATTGTGAAATGCTGCCGGTTATGCAACACGGACTGGGTACCGTCTACCATCAGCAACATTAGGATACACATCAGCACCAAGAAGGATGACATTGGAGCCTGGAGTTTGAAACCCTGGATCGGCCAACTCCAAACCACCACGTTGCTGGTAAAATTTATTTGACAGACAAAACCGAACTTATCTCTCACAGAATCAAAGTCTTTTTTTTACTGTTATTGATGAGTTACACAAATGTGACTGTAACATGCAAGTTGCAGTTCCCTTGTTGGCACCAATGGATGACTGGGCAAGCCCCGAAATTATGGCACAAGACTTCCTACGAGTCAAACCTCACTTTTTTGACACATTCATCGGGAATGAATGAGAGTGTGACCCAGAAACAAGTAAAATATGGACTTGTTGAAAATTACCACAAGCATCCTGAATGTGAGCAACAGTAGTACCCAGGACCACTGTTAGTGTGAAAACTTTAACTGGTCAAAGAAACTGCAGCTGAAACATAACTTGAAACTGGACAAGCCTCACATTCTGGTGTTGCTGGCCCATTAACAGCAGCTTTCTTACTGTATGGATCTTCTCCTGAGTGTGTAGGATTCCCAGGACTACTGTAGTGAATAGCGCTAGTCGACACAGAACTATCATGTACATGTAGCAGGGAATGATGAAGATTCCCACAGTGAGCAAGTGTTTGTTTGGACATATAATTCTCAGCTCAATGTGGCTTCAAACAGTTAAAACATAATTGATGGAGTCACACTGTATCTCCTTTCGCTTATTATGACTGGTCCAAAAACACTGGACACTGGTAGATAATGAGATTTTGCTTACAAACTACAAAGCCTTGTTCAGAAGAACTCCAGAAAAATTGTTTTTCTCAAATCCATTGATGGGACTGCAGTGGCCGAAAGGTAGTCCATGGTGCAGTGGCGAGGCATTAGCCTGGCCATTGTACAATAGATTTTTTATAAAAAAATAAAAATAAAAAATATGGTCAGACCATTCGCCTCCCACCAAGGCTATCCGGGTTCGATTCCCGGCGAGGTTGATCCCCGTATTTTCGCATGTTGGAATCGTGCCGGACGATGCCGTTGGTCGGCGGGTTTTATTGGGGATCTTCTGTTTCACCCGACCATTCATTTTGGTGCTGCTCCATACTCACCTCATGTCACCCCTTAATCTCTCACTCAAATTCATACATGAAGTCCCATGTGAACTTCTCGTTGTCACCTCACGTGACGATAAACTCTGGGAGAAAAGAAGAACTGCTGTTAATAAGGTCTTACAACGATAATCCAGAAAGTCAAGGAGTTGATCAAAAGCTGGGCACCCTTACCTCTTTATGAGTCAACTCAAACTGTCAACGAGTGTCGATATCCAGTTTAGGCAGCACAATGTAAAAAAGCACGAAGCTCCACTCGGTGACAGGAAACTTAAGTATTCTGAATTCCCCCAAGTTCTCCTTCAGGCATATGCCAAGTTTTTCAAACTTACTGGGGAACCTTAGGTCTCTGCAGGAAACTGCATGATTAGATCCTAATGAACTTTGCAATTTTTCTTATATTGTGGTATCGATCTGTTAATGTCTTCCACGCCAACATATAATTTTCTTGTGAGAATGGTAAAGTCTAAATCAAATTAAGTGGCTCTCCCGATGATGATGTCAAAAGAAGCTGATGCTTTTCCACATCAGACAGGGATTCGTTGTTATGTACTAGGGTATAATGTAAGTCACAATAACTCTTCCACTCGGTCACCTCTACTTTAAATGTAGAGATATGCAACTCTGGTAACTTAACCGATCTCGAACTGTGTTTCGATCTTTCTTCGCCACTGTTAGACGTTTTCACACTAACTAGCGTAGCATATACCTCTGTAATTTTGTAATATGCCGAGTCATACAC
This sequence comes from Medauroidea extradentata, assembly GCA_003012365.1. Lineage (NCBI taxonomy): Eukaryota > Metazoa > Arthropoda > Insecta > Phasmatodea > Phasmatidae > Medauroidea > Medauroidea extradentata. The sequence continues at coordinate 27,496 of PNEQ01028428.1, forward strand.
TTCAAATTCCGCGTCATTTGAAGTGGTTAGTATCTTTGCTCGTAGTCTTTGATGCAAGTTGAAATTGACCTTCAAATTCAGATTTCAACTTATAAATGTCTTGAACGTGGGCTTTAAAAAGCTCCAAGCGTGTCCTATTCTCTACTTCGCTTGCGAGAAATAAGAAACAATTTATACTGCTTTTAATTAGCTGAAGTCTAGTTTCGATTTTTTTACGTGGCATCTTGAGAAAAAATGAACACAGTGTTAAACAAACAATGTCAACTTCGATAACTGGTTACGTCTCGAAGCGATGCGGCCGAAATGAGATTCGATATATCAGTCGCTATGTCGACTGTAGTCTACCCGACGCAGTCACGTCAATAAAAGAATCACCTCAGCTCACAGCTACAAAATCTTGACCCTGACGCATTAACAAACATTACTGCTCCACAGTGTCGTGGGTAAATTATATTTAGAGCGGAAAAAAACGTATTCACTACTTCTCCTGATTCAGTTTATCTGGCCCGGATATTTAACGAATAATAACCTCAGGTCCCCTGACTGACGCCAACATCACAGTGCCGTCAGTATGCCCATTTTATAGTAGGCCTAAGTCGTAAGAAGTCCGGATGACCACGCTAACTTGCGAAGTAATTGAGAACTACGTATGTTTATTCCGATGCACACTGAAAAAAATCAGTGGTTATGCGCTATACACAACCGATACCCGTAGAATATTGATACCCTACTTCCACAGACAAAGGGGAAAAAATGTTCACGGAAATGAAAAGCGCCAAAGCTTCAAACCAAAAAAGAAACTAATATTTAGAGTAAAAAATATCCAACAAAAATGCCCACGAAAAGTCTTCTTGAGTTTTAACAGTTCAACAACAAATCAACACAACTAATGAATGTAACTACTGGGAAGGAGGACAACACAATTTTACAACAACCTTCTTGATAAAGTCTCAGATCTACAAGGTCCAACTTGGTGCAATGGTGTCAACAAAATGCTAAAGACGAATTAAATTGCCGAAGTAGCAAATCGAAACTGAACAAGTTGTTCACGAGTAGCAAAGAAAATTCTACAAATGTTGAACACGCTGTTGAAAAGACCCACTTAGAAGGATTAAACATTTATATTGCGTTATAAACAGCAGATTGACCACCTATTTTTCCACGTTGAAACACTGCTGTTATACTGAACTACATTTTGATAACTATGCTTAATATCACTATCCTATTATTTTAAATCATATTAATTGAAAGTGCATTGTTTTAACTAATTTCTGGTTTTAATCTCAACATGTGTACACTTAAATAAATTGTTGAATATTAGCATTTGATATGTAAAATTTATAGGATAACATTTACTCTCTTACTAGAACACTCTTAAAATTCGTGTACTGTTGGTCAACTTATTTTAATTTACTGTATTGTTGACACGAAGAACGAAATTATAAACCTGTTCACTCACAGTTAACTGTTTGTTTACCACCTAGTGACTCTTAAAATAAGTTAAACGTAATGAAGATATATGTAATATTTATTATGACGTCCATAAATTTCATTAAAATACCCATCATCACACTTAATATACTAGAGAAAAATAAAACGAGTATCTACTTGAAGTAGAACTAACCAAATTACTATTTCTAACAAAGTATTGACTTAGACGTTAATATTTTTCATCTGGATTTAATAGGGTGGCTGCAGAAATGAAAGATTTATTTTATTCATCAGCTTTTCAGCCAAAGGAACTACTTTACAGCTCTAATCATAAAATTGCATAAATGTCAAATAGTTTAAGTGCAGCTGATAACTTTTTTTAATGAAATCTAATCAGAATAGTTAAATTTAGTGCTGATTGCATTAAAATATAATTTAATACCGAATAATTTCCCAGACAAGACGTATTTACTATAATCATTGCTTAGTTACAAATGCTTCTCATTTCTGTAACACTTTCAGAACTGTATCGATGGGATGCGAAGAGACCATAAATTAAAACTGAGCTATTAAAATTTTTCTTAGGGGCAAATTTTACGTCTTTGAAGTAATTTATGTAAATTCATGTAAAAATCCTTCCCTGAATGCTGTAGTTAGATAAATAACTTTGAAATATATTTTACATTCTAAAAACTATTTTTATATAAATTCCCTTCCGCGATAACATTACTTAGTCACAAAAATAAGTAAATTTCGTTATTCAACAAGACAGATTCACAAATAATCTAAGAATAAATTCTTTGCCTTACAACGAAGGCAGTCCACTAGATTTTTTTAGTTTTTTTTTTTATCAAACATTATATTAATTACACAGGAATTTAAGGAGTACAGGAACAGTATAAAATTTTTTGTAACGCAAATTTTGTGCACATTGATAGTTTGTTGTACAGTTAGATTTCAACAGGTTTATTTGAAATCAATGTTTGAAAAAAAACGTTAGAGTGCAATGTTTTCTAAACCGAAAAATGCTGACCATGGCTGTCATGTACGAAAGTCACCCAGAATTTTTTTTAATACATTTGTGCATCAAGTCAATCCCGATATCTATTTTAACTATACAGCTCTTTTGCCAAGTTATAGGCAACTGTTCCACTTGCAGTTAGTTGGAAAACTATTGTACAACTTGTTTCAAGAATTTTAATTAAAAAAAGTATTATAGAGTTTCACACTATCTTTAACGCTAAGCATGACAGACCAAGAATTAAAGAAAAAAAAAAGTATTATACAGTTCCACACTATCTTTACTAACGCTAAACACGACAAACCACACTCCGAAAATCTATACAGTCAGGAATTATTATCTCAAAATTAAATAATTTTTGTAATTAGATCTGATTACGTTAAACTGCATTATCATTATAAGTTCATTAATTTGTAGATTTACATAGCAACACGCATGTGAGACACCGCAGCTATAAACATTGTATCGGGCTGCAGAACTAACTTTTATTGATTTACCTGAAATTTTGTAGACAGTTAACGTTTCATATGGTTTAGACAGGTATATTTGTTCTTGTACAATTTTACAAAAAAGGTATCATGAATGCCCAGAAAATAAGAAGCAGTGAATTTATTTCCGATATTTTTTCACTACCCTCCTGTCATCTATGCAGACCCTGCTTGCAGGCAAGTGTAGGGTGTGAAATAAACTATAAATATACACTTCAACAAATCGAGACGAAAATTACCTTAATTCAGTCTGTCGCATAAAAGTGCGCAAATCAAGATGTCTTGACATCTGAAACAAAACCAATGAAATATTATCGGCCAGGGACGCACACAAAATTTTATATAGGGGAGGAGGTTTACTAACCGTTGTGTGTAGTATCAACTTGATGAATATTTATAGGAGAACGTTTAGGAAAGCAAATATGTTACATATAAATAATTTATACGCTAACGATTTCATTATATGAATAAATAATATTTATTGATTTTGAAATTTCTAATAAAAAATTAACAGATTTTACAATATAAAACATACTAGGCGACTTGTAGCTTCAGATGAAGTGATAACTAATGTTCGGGTTCTTACCCCTTAAACATTATGATGAAACTTACTCCCTCTAATAAATGTTGTAACAAAGTTAACATATGAAATTATTGAAATTGTTTTCCTGACACCCCGAGTTAAAAGTCAGATGTCTTGAGGTTCTTCCTCGAGAAAATGTTGATTTTTAGGTGCAAAATGGAGCCTTTCTGACACGTTTTGAACGTTAACAAAACATACACAGAAATCAGAAATTATAATATATTAAAGATATAATTTCTTTCGGCGTTTACCCCTTCCCTGTCCGAGACAAGGATAAATTTTCATTAGCGAACGATCCCTCATGAATTGATGGAAAAACATAAGGTTACTACATGTCCTATGCCCCAAAATTAGTGTTCCTTGTTTGAGGCCGGATACATGTGAGCGGTAAGGGTCGGACTGCCACGCTCGACGAAACGAGCATCATCTCAGTTCGCGACGCGCTAAAAAAAAAACATAGATTGTTTACGTGGTAGTATTTTTCCTACGGATTTTAGCGGTGACCATAGATATTTTTGTTGTTAATCTGCAGTAAAAGCAGCCACATGCTTCTTCCAGCCTAATGATGTATAAATTAATGGAGGTATGTTTGGTTACCATTGCATAAAAGAGCCATTTTTAAGCCATTTTGCAAGTTCCAAAATATGTTTCCGGTGACACATTGTTTTTGGTCAGTTTTATTTTTGCATTATCATAGAGAAAGAAAAATAAAATATATTTTACAAGTTTTATTATTATGTACCATTTATTAACATCGTATGGTTGACCTGATACTCTGCAATTTTCAGAAACAAAATAACTTATAAAAAAACTATATTACTTTTTAATTCCCGCCGTTTTAAAAACTCTGCATTGCTTTTAGACGTTGGATAACAAACTGGTGACGCGATATACTTTGTCACATGATCAAGTTAACCCAGTCAACTCTGCCAAGCTAGTTCTCATAACCGTCATAGAAGTGAAAACTTGCAGCTTTGTTGATTGATAACAGGCTATGGAGGTTTAAGGTTGCCGCCTGCCCCGGCCGCCGAGAGGCGTGCACAGCTTCGGCCGTTAGAAGATTGTTCTAACACTCAACGCGCATGAGTGATGTCTTCTTAGGAATAGCCTTCAAAGCACGTTGCACGAGTGTATAACAATTTCAGGTTCACCACTAATCATTAATGTATCCTTTGTAAAGAACAAGAATGGTGAAATTGTGTTTTTTGTGTGTGTGTTTTTTTTTAAGCTATGGAAATCTTAGCGCGGATCTTTTAAAAAATGCAATACACCTTTGTATTTAATATGACGTCATGCAATTATAGGGTAGTCATATAATGTTTCATAGATGCGAGTTGCCGGCAGAAGACAGCCCGCCGCACTTCAGTGTATTGCACATAAAGGCTAACTTGAGGCGTGATGTACGAGTTGTAACGTCCTTACGGCCTCGAACGATCAAAACACGCTCACTCAGGCGGTCGCCTTATGGCCATGACCCATCATTTCTAATGCTTTTTCGAAAGTAAATTATTTTCAAATCCTAAACGAGAGCACCGTTTTGTTTAGAACTGTGTATACTGTGTTAACTATTTTTGTTTCAAGACAAAATTCACAGTAGTTTCAGTAAATTATGCAACTAAGTAGATTCTCATGAATGTACTAATTAGCTAAATCTATATAATTATTTGTCTAGAAATTTTATACGACGTGACAAAAACTATTTTTAACGAAACTGTGAGCCTGTATTTTGGTATCTGCTCTCGTTTAGGAACAAAAAATAATAATCGCGAAAGCAGTAACCTGTAACTAGAGCCAGTGATTTTAGGTGAAGAGAATTCTGCAACAATTTGTTTCAATGCCTCATGTGCACATCTGTTTCTCTGCTTCATCGTCAGTGATTGTAAGTTATCAACTTTCGGCGTCTCGGGGTTCTTCTACCTGCATATCACGGGTGTGTGGTGTCGCGGTATTATTGTTCTGGTTGGTGCAGTCAAATGAGCCACGCCTATGCCCTATTATATTCTGCTAATAACCACGGACCGAAATTGCATGTGTGCACGTAAGGCATTGAAACACGTGGTTGTAAATTTTTTTTTCACCAAAAATCACTGACTGTACCTGTAAAGTGATGGATCATGGCGTTGCAGCGTGTCACGCGAATTCTTTTTTACGCCAAACCGCTTAACTTATTTGTATTATGTTTATCTACGAAAAGCACACGCACTTGAAACTATGCTTCCATGTTTTCAAAAATGCAGAACGCTTGTTAGAAACACGATTTTCGGGCCTCTAGAAATTGCTAAAATATTTTTTTTTTCTTTAGACTGCTGTAACCTGTAACTCCTAAAATATTACCTTAATTCGTAAAGTGCAAAGCGAGAGGCATTCGTTGGTCTTTACATCATACTACTCAAAAATAAAATGTTGAGGTCACCGCTTAAAGTCCCGTAGGAAAAAGACTTGAAGGAAAACCTTGCACGTCAGTTTGACGCTGCGAATAGAGGGGATATGCTTCTCGTCAAGCGTGGGACACTGGCTCTTATTGCTACACTGTTCTCACGCGTCTAAGGTGGAAATTCTACACCGGCTAAGACGCCTCTTAAAGACGAAGGTTTAGTCGGAAGTAGCGGACACAAGCAGAGTCCGAAAATATTTTATGACTCCCTCCCTCGGCGCGGCGAGAGTTTGTAGGTGGCGGGAGGCAGTAGTTTTAACAGCGGCAGTGGAGTAGTAGGTTAATGCGCGCCAGTCGATAATTACCGGCACGGCGGGAGGTGTGTGAATGAGCGCGCAGTGCTGCCGCCTGGTGAGTGACTGGTGAGGCAAGGGCAGACAGCTCGGCCATGTTAATCGATGGCCGCACCCTCGTGCTGGCCTCCAGGGGGAGGGATGAGCGCTTAGTCATGTATGGCGGCCGTGCCCGCACTCCCACTTAGGGGGAGGAGATATTAGAATATGCGGCGCGACCCTGTCTGCGGGCAACAACTGCCCACGTGACCCCCACCAGCTGACCACAGTCAATAAACACAGTACGCTGCCACAACACATTCTGCAAGGAAAGGAAAGGTTTTTACTATTACAATCTACAGGTAGGGACCCAGGTTTATCGCGGGGAAAGTTGACTGCTAGGCTATAATATAACACGTCCATATTTGACGTTCTTGTTACATTCCTGGCTATCGCCGTCTAACTGGGCCAATGTTAAATGTGGTGTGTCGCTACTAAATGCGTATAATTAGGGCCATGAACCTTTCGAGATTAGAATTTTGCCTCTCTTTGTTTCAGTGCCTTACGCGCACATCCTCAGTTATGCTTCATAGTTATAGGCAGTGTGTCTTTGTACAGACATTTCCTTCATTTGACTGTGCCAATCTCAATAAGGTAACAGCAATACCACACGTCTGTAATTTCAGGGTCGTCGTAAACGGGGGGACGGAGGGGACACGTCCCCCCCCCCCCAAAAAAATTTCTTGGTTTTTAAGATTTTTTAAGATTAAAATTTCCTTCAGTTGTATATTAAATATTTTGCGAGAATCTCTTTAAATAGCAGCATTTTGCACCTTAAAATATAAAATTTCCCGGTGGAGGACTCCTACACACCCTTTTATTACGTAGGTTATATGTACACTTTCTCTACCAGTGACGTCCCCCCCCCCCCCCCCCAAAAAAAATAAAATGCTTACGACGCCGATGTGTAAAGGACGACTTGAAGTACACGCCCGCTGACGTCACCGCAGGGGAAAAGTACTGTGTGAAACAAAGCTTGTTTACAAACATGCTGATTTGTTAGTTGGTAATTGCTGAAAGCAAAAATGTTGCGCATTCATAGATTTGCGCGCAAGGGTAAAAATATTAGTTTGAATTTCATGGTTAAGATACGCAAATACATAAGATTAATGTTTACCTGAAAAAACGGCAAATTCCAAACAAATAATCAATTTTCTTAATGTACATCTCATCCGGGACATGTGAAGCCAAACAGCTAAATGAAGGTTATGTTCGGCTGCGGTATCCATGGAGATAGGAATTGTATCCCACACCTGTCTGAAGCTCCGCCTCTTTCAAGTCGTCCATTTGCAGGTAGTACCTTAACACACGCGCATGTTAAACATCCACTCACCGTCTATGTAGCAGAACTACAGATGTTTATGTAAAGCACTGGAACAAACTGGGGCAAAATTATTTTCGTGAAATGTTCACAGCCCTAATTATAATTCGTATTTTTAACAACTACATAATCATCCGCCAATCATAAACTTAAATATTTCAAGTGTAATGAAGATTTACACAGAGTTTTGAAAGAAATAGCGAGAGAGATGGCTAAGGTTATGGTTTCTACAGACATGGGGATATTTAAAACGAAGGTGAAATTATGACTGGTAACGTACGAAGATCTGAATGTAAACACATAACAGCACTTTTCTAAATATCCGTACGGAAGAACAACCCTTAAAATCGACTCGTCACAAAACAAAATAGATTTAAGGAGTTTTTCCTGAGCTATAGCTATAGCCTACAACAAATTCCCTACAAGTTACAGTGGATGAAAGTATTTTGAATTAATCGGAAATTGCAAGTAAACATTAATATTCACAAAATCAGTTTATTCAAAAATACTACTGTTACAAATAGAAAAGATAATTTTTCCACAGCTTTAATGTTTTATTTTCTATTTAATTTAAAGAACAACAGTGTTTCAGCATCATTCGTCCAAATTCACTTCCATATACTTATGTACGTATTTAAATATATTACACGAAAAGACTATGTTTATTTGAAAATATTAAGAAATTGCTAAAATGTTGCCAAAATTGTTTGTTGCATGTCGTGGAATTTTAAATGACCTTCAACTGAACTATGATAGAATACAATTAGCTTCCAAGACCAGGATGTCAAACTTTTTACAGTATAATAGATGTATAGTTTAGATACACATAATTACGACGATACTATAATTATGTTAGTTCCGAACTAAATTACCGTGTTATCATTTTACATGCCGCGCAGTAAGGGAGTGTCTGTCAGTGGGTACAATAATAGTTAAAACATATTTGTGTGAAAATTCTGTTATGTATTAAATAGAAAATCGCCATTCAAAGGTAACTAAAAATATTTCGTATCAATAAATTTTGATTGACGTGTAGTTTCTAAACAAACGAGAGTGCTCTCAGTTACATTATTCATTTGCGTTATCCGTTCTCTTAAAAACGACGATGGACTAGACATGACAACAACCTACTTATCAGAATGAAATAAATTTTAAACTGCCGACGCAAAGTTAGACAATATGAGGTGTAAGTCACTTGTTGAACAGTAGATGATAGAGACATATACATTTTGTTACCACAGTGCTGGATACAATCTCACTATAATACACTAGACTTACAATTTTTTTTATCTAAAATAGCAATCCATTTTAATCTGTGCCGCACAGCATTGATAGACACAAACTCGGGTATTGCGTTCCGAGCTACTGAAGTTGTTTGTCTATGTTTAAAGTTGGGTTGCCTACCTCGCAGAGGCTATAAAATCACACACTGTGAGATACAACATCCCTGTAGATAATAAAAATTGCAAATTTTATTGTGTCAATTTTTTAAAACATTTTTTTCTTCAAAACAGTGTAGTTGTGTGATTGGATGCTAGTTATTTAAAGAAGGATCTCTAATAATCAGGAGCGACTCACCAGAGTTATCATTGTCCCAGAAAGAAAGGGACTCGCTCATAACAAAAAAAGAACCTCAGATATTTAAATGTCATAATATTGAAGCCTAGGTAACTGTCTTTTATTGCAATATTCCTAAAATGTGTCCCTAAGTATCCCCATCATCAGCTTTCACCAGCCATCAGTCCAAAGAGTAGGAATTCTCCTAACGTATCATCCATGATCATCTACAATTACGAGTGGTGTAAGTGTGAGCATGTAAATGTGTGCTACCATTGGCAGAGACTATACTTGGAATACCTCAGCGTCTGGTCAAGAGAAATTAAATTTTTTCTCGTGTCACGTGACAAGACATATTATAATTGTAACGGATTGAGTCGACCCAGACATTTGTGACATGTTTAACAAATACAACGTGCCTACTTGGCCGCTGTGGTTTAGTCATACCAATACATTTGCCTCCACACTCAACGAGGCAGCATATGGGAGTGCACGGGTTAGATTATCAGCTTTATTATTGTTTCCGGAATGCATCTACACGCGATTGATGAAATCGTTTATCTATTGAGGCAACGACTGATTGTTTTTCTGGGACTCTGAGCCCAGTTTAGGAAAAGTGTTAAGAGTTACTCATTTGTTTTTGCCTGAACAGTTAGTAACCTTTTTTCTACTCTATGGTAGGTAGGAGAAAGAGCTTATTATTAGCGAAACATTTCCTTGGATAGACAGAAGAAAGAGAAGAAATTGACCATGGCCTATAGTAATTAATCATCCCATTTTTCGCCTGGAGTGATTTTAAAAAACCGCGCACAGTTGAAAGCAGGGTGACTAAGGGTGTTCAAATCAGAATTTTATATTTTCATTAAATAGTGTTCGTTTTGCAGACGGTACTTGTGAGTGCAGTTTCCTCTTATGAAACTATTTTAGCTCGCAAAGTTTTCTCATAACGGTGCGTCAAAGTCAAAATTTGCATGTTACGCTGCCATGCATATAGTGAAAACTAATTGACTTACTCAAGTGAGATAATTCACAGTGAAGTAACATGCAATGAACTACGAAACCTTAAATTTATAAATCCACAACGTCATATTTTTAATTTTTTTAATACACTGAAAAAATACTTATTAGTCACCACAAAATATTTTGTTATAATGGACATTAACAAATTTTTTTGCAGTGACCACAAAATATTTTTGCTGTCCCCGATAAAGTTATGCAGTGACTACAAAAAAAATGTGTAAGCACTACCAAATTATATTGTGAGGTCCATATTGATAAAACATTTTGTAGCCACCACAAAAGTTTTTTCTGTGCGGAAAATGGAGGGGAAAGAGTAGATAACTCAGCATTTTTTAAATGCAAAAGTTGTTCACTGTGTGATTTTTTAATACTACGTTACGTAGCCCAAGACATTTTTTTCACTGAAAATTATTTCGTTTAGGTAAGTCGGCTGGTTTTCATTATGTGTGGGGCAACGTCACAGGTCAATTTTTTGTTTGATACGCCGTTATTAAATAAAAAATTGTTTCGTTTGAGGGAACTTGACTCGCAAGTATCGTGTACAAAACTAATACTGTTAAGCAAAAAAATAAAACTTTGATATTAAACGGACTTGGAACACTCTTCCCCAGGTATCGAAGCAGCGTTCTCCCGAGTGCAAGTCCGGTGAATCGTCAGTGAGTCAACTCTTAAGGCAGATGTAATGCGTGTAGTATTGAGAACGTAATTAGTTAAAGTAGAACGTATCTTTGTCCAGATGTCGACCGAGGTCGCCAAGATGTACCAGACACCACATAGCGAAATTTTCGCACTGCGATGGGTTAAAGAAAGATATGCCGTTAAACTTTACCAAAGGTTATTTTTTTTAAATAATAGCGTCCCTTTCAGTCGATTACAATCGATATTTATCTCAGTTTATAATTCTCTTCGATTGATAAATTATAATTTGCATTGGTGGGTCGGCATAAAGTTAGCACTATTGAAATCCTAGTAATCATTAACATAAACAGCGCTATTTAAGTTACAACCGAAGAGTATAAATTGTATTGTTTACTCAAAATGTGACGTCTCAGACCAGAAATAATAATAATAATGTTAAATAATTGTCCCAGACAAGATGGTGATAATAAGTGCTTACTTGACTGTGAACCACGTATACGTAACCAGGAAGGCACGCGGGTGTATGGCTTGGCGGGAAAGAAGGCGGGTGAAGTGTGAGTTGTAGTGTTGTTGCCCCGGGGAGCGCAATTATAAATCCGCGGCGTCGCCGTCCTTGTCTGCGCGGGGCCGGCGCCACAGGGAGGGTCGTAGAATGTGCGCCCCTCGTCACTGGCCCTGGCTCGTTAGCACTGCAGTAGGTCGGCTAGCCTGCACCCAGTAGGCACGCTCGCGCTCTGCTGTATTAAGTGATCCTGTGTTCTTCTCTTGCTGGGATATACCGCCATTCCCTGTCTCCCTGGCTGCGCTGGTAAGTCACCCTACACCGGCAACGAGGCTCTCTATACGCGCTTCCGTGTAAATTGAGCACTAACGAAAACCCTGCTAAATTTCTCTTTTCAGGCAATTCGTATCTTTCCGCGCGTAACGGATAACGACGGGAAATGTCTAAGCCTATCTGGATACGTCATTTGATGTTTGCGTATGTGACACTATTTGTGCAGTCAGTAGGAATCTACACAGTTTAGCTTAAAAGAAGTTTATTAAATATATAAAACACAAACATGTCAAATACAGTTGATTTTATTTCAGTATCGTTGCATTTAAACAGAAAAATAAATGTAACTACAATCGGTAAAACTGCCAACCGTACAAGTCAAGTAAGGTAACTATATGTTAATGTTAAGTTCTTATGCAGTAACGGCTAGTGATTTTTTTTCAAAGGTTAAATATTTAGTGCTCACTTTATCCCGAACGGCCTATACATATGCTTCAAATGTGTTGCAGCGAGCTGCAAGTATTTTTTTTTTTTTTTTTTTGCGACAGAACTACTTAAAATGCAGTACGTTTATTTATCTACGCAAAGAACACACAATTCAGTTTACGACTCTGTAAGTATAAAGTTTCAATGCGCATATTTAAAACACGATTTCTTTAACCGCTTCAGACGGCGGTATCTGTGAAATTACCAACTCAGAAATATGAGCATGCGCTGGACATTGAGCCAAAATTTCCACATCAGATGCAATTATATGGTCACCGACTATTTAAAGCCTCATAGGCAATAGAATACAGTGAACCATTGCAAGTCAGTTGAGTGACTTGATTGTAGAAGATATATTGCATTACATAAGCCAGTCAGCGGTGCTCTTACCACTTCATTGATTTGTGCCTCACGCACACACGTATTCTATCTAAGGAGCCACCTTAAGTCTGCAGTCACTTGACACGCTGAACACGTTTATATGAACACCTTCAAGCAGCCATAGTTTAACGTATTTAGTTCAAGAGTTTAAACTGTAAACGTTGAGGTGTCACATACAGTACATACATTTTATTGGCCGAAATGACATTGAAATTTTCAGACTATTTCAGATTTTCTTTTGAATGCAACATTATTTGCAACACACTCACAAAATGTAAGGAAGTGATGTTTATTAGCAACACAGAGAATCTTGCTGTCCGTGCTCCGTGGTAATCGCAATAAAATGCAGCTCGCTGCTCACAGAACTGTACTTTAATAGTCTTACAATATTACAAAATAAGATAAGAATCAAAAAAATCTATCGACTATTTATAACACAACTAGTTGGTACCCGTGACTTTGTAAGCGGGATTTTCTATTTAACGCGATAGTATTTCTGAAGCAAAAAAAAAAAAAATATTGAAATGTGTTAAATGTTTAAGAAACATTTTGTAAACTTTTTAAGTACAACTTTCTGCCCATATACCCCGTTTGTTGGCCATCCCTCCCCCCCCCCCTCCCCAAAAATATTTTATAAATAAACCTTTGCAGGCGCACGGAAAAATTAACCAATTTTTTTTTTTTTCAAGATAATGTTTGGGGATCCTGTTCTGCCCATATACCCCGTTTTACTCCCCTGATTCCTCCCAAAATTGCAGAATCCTTCGCAGGCGCACGTACAACTAAACAAAGTATATATTTTTACTAAACTTTTGGGTACCCTTTTCAGCCCCTCTAATTGGTTCCCCCCCCCCCCTCCAACCATACAAAAATAGCAAACATATTCCTGGGTTCACGCACAACTCACCAAAATATTGTCGCAATTGGGTAAATAATATAGGAACGCATAGAAGGCAAACAAAAATAAATGTTTTAATATATATACCAGCAGTTCGCCCGAAGCATTTCCCTCGTGATAACTCTTAACACCGAATAATCACTTCAATTGAAAGACCGCTTTGTACGCCAGATAGTAGCTTGACCATCAAGTGTTAAGTTAATCAAGCTGCAGGTCGAGAAAAATGGCGAGACTCCTCTCTTAAAAATAAGTTTTTTTTCCTGGAGCCATGTTTAAGACACCGTTCTAGTCCTTTGCATATTATATGAACAAGTAATGACTTCCGGTACGTACCACAAGCCAGGGACCTGTGTCCTACCTTGTATCGAAATTAGAAAAATAATCTCAACATTGAAATTTTCGTGAAATGTGGTGTTATCGGCAATATAAGTGCCTTGAAAACGTCATCAAACTACCTTCATTGATATTATCGTCATTGGGGGCAGTAGTTAACACATTGGCTAGAGCACTCTCCTCTCACCAAGGCGGTCCGAGCTCGATTCCCGGCGAGGTCAGTCCCCGGATCTTCGCATGTGGGAATCGTGTCGGACGATGCCGCAGGTTGGCGGGTTTTCTCGGGTATCTCCCATTTCCCACGCTCATCCATTCCGGCGCTGCTCCATACTCACATTATGTCACTCACCAGCGCTAAAGACCTCGATGTTAAGTGCTGACCAAAATATTTCCAACTTAATTTTCACTCGTCATTGCTGTAATACTGGGCACAGCTTGAAGTGACACATTTTGTATTTGTGTTGCTAAAAAATATTCTATTATCAAATGAGTATATGAAATTGTTTTAATGTGGACAATATTTTCATTGCTCTTCGTGAAAACATTTTCTGCTCAATCTAACCTTTCTGAAAATATGGAGCAACTTAAGTATGGTATACCGCACAGAAAGTACTGTATACGTAGAGACACTGGAAAGTCGCAAAAATATTTAACATAGTCTGCAATAAACTGTAGTATCTCAATCGTGACACGTGTGAGCAGTTTTCTGGCAAATTACACACGTTCTGTGTTAAAAGTGTACAGTTGTAATTGGATTTGTTGAAGAGGGACACAGTGCTTCATATAAACAATAGCCAATATAGGTGCAAAACCTTCAGTGTCATACATAGCATGTTGGAGCCAAGCAAACAATCAAATTTTCTCGCGATTTACCAGTGTCTCTATGTATACGCCACAGAATTCTGGTACCATGTTAAAATTAAATAATATATTTATCGTACAACAGTTGTGATATTTTCGTAGTAGGGGGGAAATATTGTATGAATGTTGCAATGAACTTCGGAGTACTTAGCAATGTGATACCAAATAATATCTTGCTGTATCTTTTAGAAAACAGGTCTTAACCTGTGTAAGTAAGTATGCAAACCAATGAGCTATATAGTTAACATAGATGGGCGGAAACGCTTCCAAAGTGAAGCCCAATTGAACGGTTGTTTTGACCCCAGAAAACATGGCGAACAGCAGTGTGGCCAACATTATGTTAAAAATCCGCCACTACGTTCGCTTTAAATCCGTTACTTTATAGATCCACTATATTCCCGCTAAACACAGGAAAAAATGCCAATAATTATTGTAATATATTATACTGTAATAACATTTAAATTAGAATAATCGCTCTCGTCTCTCGACCGGAAATAAGAGTCCGCTATTTTACCTAGTCAAAATACCATGTTCAATTGGGAGTAGATGGAAAAGGGGGCTCCGGGGACAGGGGGTTGCGGGTGGGGACTGGGGGACTTTTACGGCGGCCATCTTGGATGACGTCACCCGTCCGCCATCTTGGATGACCTTGACCTTTGCAGTCGCCATCTTGGATTGCATCACTTCCGGTCGCCATCTTGGATTGCATCACTTCCGGTCGACATCTTGGATTGCATCACTTCCGGTCGCCATCTTGGATTGCATCACCTGCCTTTGA